>QFEY01000720.1:0-12995 GCA_003316435.1 Russula virescens | reverse complement strand
GATGCAACGGAGTCAATTTGGCTTGGCCCTGGGCATTCACATCTGCGCCATGCCCGATGAGCATCTGAGCGAATTCCACGTGCCCACCCCACAAAGCGAGATGCAATGGTGTTGACTTGTAATGGTCCTGGACATTCACATCCGCGCCATTCCCGATGAGCATCTGAGCAAATTCCACGTCCCCACCCCCCAAAGCAAGAAGCAACGGAGTCGAATCGTCTTGGCCCTGGGCATTCACATCTGCGCCATGCCCGATGAGTATCTGAGCGAATTCCACATGTCCACTCTGCGACGCGAGATGCAACGGCGTCAACTTGTATTGGTCCTGGGCGTTCACATCTGCGCCATGCCCGACGAGTATCTGAGCAAATTCCACGTGCCCACCCTCCAAAGCAAGAAGCAACGGCGTCGACTTGTATTGGTCCTGGGAATTCACATCTACGCCATGCCCGATGAGTATCTGAGCGAATTCAACATGTCCACTCTGCGACGCGAGATGCAACGGCGTCGACTTGTATTGGTCCTGGGCATTCACATCTACGCCATGCCCGACGAGTATCTGAGCGAATTCAACATGTCCACTCTGCAACGCAAGATGCAACGGTGTCGACTTGTATTGGTCCTGGGCTTTCACATCTGCGCCATGCCCGATGAGTATTTGAGCGAATTCAACATGTCCACTCTGCAACGCGAAATGCAACGGCGTCGACTTGTATTGGTCCTGGGCGTTCACATCTGCGCCATGCCCGATGAGTATTTGAGCGAATTCAACATGTCCACTCTGCGACGCGAGATGCAACGGCGTCGACTTGTATTGGTCCTGGGCATTCACATCTGAGCCATGCCCGATGAGTATCTGAGCGAATTCCACATGTCCACTCTGCGACGCGAGATGCAACGGTGTCGACCTTTCTCGGTCCAGGGCATTCACATCCGCACCATGTGCAACGAGCACCCGAGCGAGTTCTAAATGTCTGCCTTTCGACGCAAGATGTAACGGCGTTGACTTGTCTCGGTCCTGAGCGTTCACAAATCCGCATCTCAATGCCACGTGTAGTGGAGTCCGGTGGTATTCCGAATCCGTGGCATTCACATTCTGTGAGCATTTATCCACAAGGAACGATACCAAATTGTGGAGGCCAAGGAGAGCTGCATAATGCAAGCAACCCTCTCTGGGCTGTGTTGGGTGTGTGGGTCGCCCGTATCGACGCCAGGGCGCATCTGGGTCGAATATCCAAAGCCAGACCGCAAGATGCCGTGTTCTCGGATTGAACAGATGCTTCATGCTAACTTGCGTGTTCGCCGACATATTCTCTAATTGTGCGTGACCCACCCAGTGCTCAGCAGCATATTCAGCAAGGGGGAAATTCTTCAGGATGTCGTTCGTGATAGTTTCATCGAGATGGAGAAGAAGGCCTAAGCAGGCTTGTGCGATAAGCGAGTGGGCAGATGTCATGGAAACATGGTAACGGGAAATAATGTGACTTGCTTCAGCGAGGCGGGTAGAAGTCAAGAACTCTTTCACCGAAAAATGAGAGAATTGTATGACTTCAGAACCCCAGACATTGACAACGGCAAGCAAACTCGAGCACGTGGACAGGACGGCGCCTAATGGGTCATCCGGGCGCCAATCAGCTCGGTATGTTGGAGGTGGTCCTGTGTCGAAATCGAAGGCGAAAAACTCTGCGACCTCCTCGACACGGAGAGGGCGAGATGCGACCGCAACACATTGGAAGATACGATGCGCGAATTTCCAATTTGCCTTATCGATACCTTGCAAGGTGCGTTCGTATGTCTCATCAAGGCTCTCTGGTAATTCTTCCAAGGCTTGTCGGATTCGCGCGGGTATGCATCGACGGAGGAACTCCAATTGACAAAATACCCATCTAAACCTGCATCACAAATGTCAGCAAGTGTACGGCGTTTCTCGAAATTTAATGTCTCACATGCCTAAGGCTTTTGCCGTGAGTCTTCTGGTAACTAGTTCCTTGTCCTCTGTCCTCCATCCCCTCATTTTCGGATCCGTGTTGACAACTGAAATAATATAGTTGACGATATCCCGTCTTTGTCCATGCTCTTCATGCAGGATAACAGTGTGAAAGTGTAAAGGGGTAAGTGAAGTCGTGATGTCGACCTCGGGTCAGCTCGTGACGCAAATGTGAAGATTTTGCAGGTGTAAGTCGACAAGATCCGTCACGAACATCAGAACCTTTTCCCTGGGGGAAGGCATGTCAAATGTATTTGGGCATTCGTCCAACCCATCGATAATAAGATAAACTGGCGCTTGTCCCGGGTGTTTGAGTATGGATTTTAAACATCTGATAAGCGCGTCATCGCTAGGAGTTCGAGATCCGCCACCGTTCGCAGAATAGAAGTTGGAAAGAATGTCGGAGTAGGGATTGGAGTGATCACAAAGTTGGACTAGCAGAGACGAGACCAATCCGCGAAGTTTCTTCTTGTCGTCGTCCCTGAAGTCGCAGTAGAAGAAACCAACTGATGCCAATCCTCGTTTACGCATGTCATCGACATCCTCGACGATAGTGGAACTAGCCAATTCCATGAGCTTTCGCTGTAGAAATGTAGAAAAATGAATGTACCAGATGACGCTCTTCCCTGCGCCAGCTACAAAACCCCAAATCGTCAATTTCAGCAGGAATGGACGCGTGTGAGACCCAGACACCCACGTTTTCCTTGAATCCATAAATGCAAATCTGGACCGGAGGATTTCCATTTTGCAAAAGTATCACCCTTGATAAACCATGTAGACGTTCCCTCATAGTGCGATTCGCAAGCAGTGTTGTGGTTCTTCCATGGATCCGGAGGAGAAAGCCACGTTCGAGTCTCTCTCTGCAATTTCTCACCTATGAAACCATCAGAAAATCCCCCGTCAGTGACATGGAAAACGGGAATAGCTCACGTTGTGATTCGTTCATTTTGTTCAAGACGTCTTGCATGATTTCTATCCTGGGGTCAGGCACACCGATAGCTTACTCTCGCCAACGAAAAACGTACTTAGCGCATCCCAGATAGCGTCTGTTGATACTTTTCCGTCTGGAGAGAAGGATATTAAACGGCGAATGTGCGCGAATTTAAAATCTGGATAAGCCCTACCATCCATGACCACTCTCACATTTTGAACGAGGCCATGGACTACCTCAAGGGTCTGCGTTGCAGTGGTATGAGCCTCATCCAGGGTCAGTCGATCGAGTCTTTGTAGCACAGACTCGACCTCATTCTCTCCCAGAATCTTCTTGACCAATTTTACTGTAGCACATCTAGTTGGGTAACTCAGAGGTACTAGGAACGTACGCACACGGTCGACTCTGTTTGATCTGCTTTGTGACGAGGGTGATGGTAGAAAGCAGTTCCACCATTATTTTTACAATAATTTTCCCCATGGCTGCCGTTGCAGGTAATCCGGTATAGATCTCGAGTCTTCCGAGGAAATGTTCGATGGACTCGAGTAGATCGACGAGCGCGTCATAGCTTGCGCTAACGTCCTTGATTGCCTAATACATTTGAACATCAGAAGGATACGGGATTAGGAAGTGGGAAAGACAGACCGCGAGTAGGATACCAAAGGCTGCGAATATTGGTTTCGCAGAGGGGAATAGCTTCAGAGCGGGCGTCAGAAACCGGGAATGCCGAAAATCGCCACCCGACATACGAGACCAACACCCTCCCCAAGACTTGTGCTTGTGGTAAGTGCATGGAGGACATGCACTGCTCGCTTGAGGCATTTCATGACTTTGCCATCATCTCCTCGAAACTGAGTCAAGGCTCGAGCCTGTTGCTGGAGAAGGCCCATGATGGAGTCGACAGAATGGCAATGTTCGAGTTCCCTTGCGAGGGGATGGTCGATCAATTTCATCCCTGTCTGTTTCTCATAACTCTGCAGGGCAGCGTCGAAGAGCACTTGAAGCCTAGAGTCAGAAATCTCACTCATGACGAGGGTTAAAAGTGTGAGGATAGAGCTAAGTTGGGATCCCTGTTGGGGGTATTTGAACTATGTGGAGACTTGAATAGGATAGATGGTGGAAGTCGCCAACTATCGATAAACGCCGAGGAGCACAGCTGTTTCCAGTTCAGGGATAGCTTGACTATTTGGTATTTGCTATACTATTTGGGTTCGAGGTATTCCCAGGCTGAAGTCACGAGACCGGCTTGTCGCAACAGCGAGTTGCCGAGTTTGAAGACACCACCTACCGACAGCACAACTTGTTTCCTGTTCGCATTTGCCTCTACACGATTAACCGTCGCAAGTAAATCAATTCTTCGTTTTCTGTATGCGCCAAAGGCCAAGTACCAATTCCCTTCCAGAGAGGGTACAAATAGGCCATCTTCGCACTCCACGTCTCAGTGTGTGCCAGTGCCAGAGGTCCCGACCGTATGGTCTCCCATCTATCTCGTCTTTTAGAACTTTACACATTCACTTTCCACATTATTTCTAGAATGCTATCTTGGTCCTGGTCTGCCACTCCTAAGGGACAAGTCCGCCGGTATTCTGTTATACTCTTTGTTGTACCTGTTGTGGTTCCTGCGACCCTGCTGTCACCGGACTTGTAGAAAGGTAGGGAGGGGTGCGGTTGCTGGATATGCGGGGCCAGAAAAATATTGACCCGTAGTTATTGGACACGATGGTTCACCAAGTCGTTCAGAGAGACGTTAAGTAGCTTTGGCATAGGTTTCCGGGCCCTGCTGGCAATGGAAGGACGTTCGAGCCGGATCCTTATCCTCATCTGTGCGTATTTTTTTTAGAAAAGAAATCATTGATACTAACGTTGACTCTATTGCAAGTGATCTTGAAGACAACTCAAACTTCCAGGACATGTCTTGATTCTTCCTGCATTTTCTCATAGTTACTCCAGCCCAGTCGCCACTACGCCAGGCTTGCCAGTCATCACAAGCTCAAAAAATCGATGGAGATTGGTACCGTAGAACGTCGGAGAGAGGAAAGACTGACATCCTACCCCCACACATCGAATACAGACATCGTGGGCTGTATATTGTAAATTTCTCACGAGCATGGATCACTGAGCACCCGATAAAGCAGTCTTAACTCAACCTATTCAATCCTGCATACGTTGTCTTGTAAATCATCAGATACAGACTTTCGAACCCTTCATCTTCCCCACATCGACCGATGCTGCCATCGGTAATACATTTCCGGGAAGCTAGATCAAAGTCTAGCGGCCAGTAATGCGGAGCCGTTGTATTCTCGGTACTGTTGTATCGTTTCATTTACGCGCAATTTACGGGAATCGGATTTGGGGTTCCCTATCAGCTCGCTAAACAGTACGTATACCTTTCTCCGTCCTGTCACACCTCTATGATGGCAGCAGCAGTGGCCATGAAAACACGCACTACGCAACTTGCGGGGCCATATCACGATGGATTCATGATATCCACGACCCATCGCACGCACGGCCAACCTCTGCCTTTCCAATTCGATCCTTCCGTTCCTACGTCTGCATTGCAGGATGGGGCAAACAGACCGCCCATGCATACCGTTTCTGCAGGCCTCAAGTCCGGCTTCTGAGTGCTACAAAGGAACATCATTTTTGCGCATCGCTGCCCTGGTCGCTGATCAATGTGTTCCGGCTACGAACTCGGGCTAACAGGGTACTGAGGTAGCTAGTCAGAGCGAGCAATAGGGGTCTGCTGTAGCACATGCTCCAATGTCATGTATCGTATTTTCTAATAAGATCGTCAAAGTTACCGCCCGCGTCAACGAGGGCTTTTGATATGCGTCTGGGGGCTTAAATCACCTTCTTCAGAGATACTTGGTCGCTGTGGCTAGTGAGTTGTTGGCTACTTATTTGTTCGAAGCCATTCGCGGGACTCACAACGGGGCAAAACGATAGATGGCTGGATGTGCATTCATGGTTCACTCTGATTACAGTAAGTAAATGAATCAGTCGTGTAAGGCATTTCTTATTCTTCAGCTGAGGCCAAAGGTAAAGAGGCTACAGTAGAAAGAGAGCAATGACGGCGAACAGAATGCAGAGAAGTGTAATGTGGAGTTACGTAAAGGCCAGGAAGAGTCTAGAAGACCGATGATAATAGTGTCATACCTGTCCTGAACTGCTTCACGACGGAACAATTCTTTGGATGGCGGTTGAGTTACTCATTATATAAGTAACGTAAAGCTACTTACAGTGAGACCACATAGCGGGATCCACGCGGCGCCGTGAGTACTGTTCGGGATCTATTCAAGGACTAGGCAGAATTCTTGTTTTAAATATTCTGTATCTGCTCTTGGATTTCCCCATTAGACCTTACTACGGAAGGCGGCGGCGGCGGGGATGTACCGGCCGTGACGAAGATTGCAAGCAGACATCATTTTCTCAGCATCGAACAGTTTGCTGCGTAAGTTCTGGTACTGTGACAGCGTGGTGCTGACTGTCAGGGACCGTGAGATGAGCGAAGTCAGCTAGGATGAAATGCGAGGGAAACGCACTTTGATACCAATGACCGACGTGTCATCAACGACGAAATGATGGAACACAAATCCATATTGACTGCAAGTTTCCCGAAGTTGGAGTTGCGTGATAACTAGGGAAGCGCAGACACACGATGATTCCAGACATGATGACGGACATGAGACGGTTGAATGTTGGGGTGGTAAGCTTTAGTGCGTGGAAGTAATACCATAAAGTCTCGTTAATGTAGAATGCCGCATTAGAGTTCTCCGCGGGTTTGCAAACAGAAAGCGTAGCGCTGTAGGACTGAAAAAGACTACTAAGAGGCTCAGTTGATAGATGAATATTGCACACCTCAGTGTCGGAAACCTTGGGAGTGGGAACGAGAGTATATGCGCATCATCCGATCAGCGTACTCTTCACGGATTTTCAAGATAAGCAGCGCACCAATACCGAAACTGGTGTCACCAACGAGGGATTGTGTAGTTTGGAGAGTCCATTGTGATCGTGACGCGTATCAACCCACCTTGAAGGGCATCGGTGCTCTCATCTCCCTTCCGAGCGACATCAAGGACAGCATCGGCGAGTTCGACACCTTCCGCGTAGTCTGCAGGTATGTATCAAAAACATATTTTCAGAAAATGACATGACACACGAATTCCGTCTACTCATGCCCACATATCTAGTTGTTACTAGGCGCTGCTCTAGCTGAAGACAAAGTTGCCTTGGGGAAGACCACCCGAGAGGTGCTGGCTGAACAGTGTTCGGGGTTCTGGATTCGAGAAAGACCGTGATCATGCGATGGACATACTCATGGTTATCGATCCCATGTTCCCCTGGGATGATTCCTCGAAACTTGACACATTGAAAAAGAAAAAGGTTGATGAGATGTGTCGACAAACTGACATGAGAGAAAACGTCGTACCGATTTGGTTACCACAAATGGCCGCGCAAACGAGATTTTCCTGTGTTTCAAGGCATCGGTCTGTTGTACTTCACGAGGTCTCCGTCATGGAACTCCAGGGAGGGGAAGGGTTGAGCGGGTTGCTCATCGGCTGATCGGGTGCACAGCGCACGGCCACCGCACTTGGTCGAGGGCTGGCGGGGAGATAACTCGTCATTATCCTCGATACGGAGAATCAGATCCTTATTGGCTGTATTTGTCCGACGGAAGTGTGGGGGATTGTTTCGCGGCGCTCCAGTTAGCAGCAGGCAGAGGAAGAACGCAACAACGGAAACAGGATCCATTCCATTCCATTACTGCGCAGAAAGTGTCAACAGGAGAGTGTCAACAGCAGGAGAAGAGATGCGACGCGATGAGAGCGGGAATAATTACACGATCACGTGATCATTTCCACGGCTGACGTCACCCTAGACATATGAAGACATCGGACATCAGTCTTGCCACCAAGTACGGTTGCTTGTTGAGATAGTGACCAGATCGAGTAAGAAGTAAGTGTTTCGAGGTTGCTGAAGCGTCTCATTACGCGAGTCTGAACGACAGCAATGACCGTTCATTGACCACATACTGACTTTCCTTGATAACAGGTAAGGGCAGCGGTGCAGGGATATGAGCAAGAGAAGATATGCGTGTGTGCGCGAGGTAATCCCGCAAAGGGCTTGGGAGGGGAAAAACAAAACATACAGGTTACATTTGTTTCAACGTACTACGCGTTTTTATGTATTTAAGGGTGAATCATTTTCACATGGGCAATTTCAGCAGGTGGAGTATACTGTTGTTTACCCACATGTTGGATAGCCTGGACACAATCCCGGACACAATGTGTCACAGGTACGATGTTCGTGTGCCGCATGATTGTATTTGTATGATATGGATCGATGGATACGATAAGGTTCTGGCTGATTGCAAACTGATAAGTCTAGTAGTATGTATCCTAGCTATCAGTACCCTGTTTCACTTTTGTTACGCATCCCCCAATTTTGCTCCGTTTCATACGATTCCTTTCTTGTCTTGCACCCTAGGATCCCATGTATTAGTAGTGGTGTTACCGCCTGCCTATAAATAGGCCTTCGCGACGTTGGGACTCACCAAGTTAAGTCTCCTGTCGCAATACAGTGGACTTCTCTCTTTTCCTTTTCCCTGAGTGGCAGCGCCTTTCATTCTCTAAGACAGCGTGCAGTAACTCAGTACTCATTCATCCTGGAATACCTCTTAGGCTGGCAGTACGGTCATCATAGAGACTTAGGACTCTATACCATCTGCTGTGTCTTCCTAGTTTCGCATCCTAATCAACCCCCATTCCTACGTTTCCGAGTCTTAGTGTCGCAAACCCCAATACTCGTACCACAACTCTGTGGACGAATCCCTTGGCGGTGACATTAGACTCAACTTTGTTACTTCACCACGGCGACCACAAGTAAAGGAAAAGGGGCAGGGCCAACAGTAGAGCCCACACATCTAACACAAGAAGAAGCCGTTCGAGCAATACCAAATCAGCGAGTCTTCCGACACGAACCTAAAAAGGGGAGACCATTCAATTTCTTTGCCAACAATCCAGAGGGCCATTTCAATCGTCAAAGCAGAGCTGTTGCACACGTTAACAGAACGTGGAGGTGGATCGAACCATCCCTGAGTCTTTGAGATCTTTGGGTACTAGGACCCCACGCAAACAAAGTCGAACAATACAACGACACCCGAGAAGCCATCCAGACCATAGCCGCAGAATACAAGGAAGGAAAACTCGCCGTAGAAGATAGCATATTCAAAGAATATTGGGAACCAGAACCGGAAACCGAAAGTGCAGCATCAATTGAGGAACCACCCATTGTTCAAAATCAACCTATTCCTCGCAGCATAGTAGCCGAATTATCCCAGATGTCTACCCGGACTGAAACCCAAGTGGCGGTGTCATCCGAACAAGATGCAGCTATATCAGATATAGCCTCTGCGTGAGCACAACGTGCTCTCCTTCGAGGACTAGAACAACGACTAAACCCAGGAGGAAACCCACCCGGAGGATCTAGCGGAGGAAATGGAGGAAACCCTGGAGGAGGAGGTCCTCCTGGAGGACCAGGAGCACCTGGAGGAGGAGGACCTCAAGCCTATATTCCTGTTCCCCAAGCAGCCAATGTGAAGGCTATGGGACAGCTTCCCCAGATGTTCTATGGCAACCCTCGACAAGCCAAGAACTTCATCGAAGAAGTAAAAGCATACCTACGAGTCAACAGCGACGTCACTGGATATGACTCCCCCATCAAGAAAATTGCCTTCACCTTGACGCTTATGAAAGGTCCAGAAGTGTCGACATGGGTGTAACGCTCCCGAGGGCGTTAAGGGTCGACTTGACCTAAGGGGAATGTGTGGAGATCCTGCTAGCGCGAGGGACGTTCTACCTGTGGTAATGATATGTCTCTAAGGTCCGGGCTTAACCCTTGGTACCTAGGCTCAGCACGTGTGACTTGTGAATGGATATGAACAAGTCGATTTGGTAGTAGCTCGCAAGTGCTACTAAGACTTATAGAATGTAGTAGGCCTTCAACAGTTGCCTAAGACTGATAGAGTTGAAGCAAGACAAGTATTAAAGGGTGCTTCGCAGAGAAGGGCCTTTAATACTATAACGCGTAGTGGTGAGGGTAGAGAGGGGTTCCTTCTACACTCAACACTATGAAGATGATCAGGTTGATTCGGGAAATAACCAAGTCGAGCTTGGGGTACAAGGTACTCTACAGCGCGACTTATATAGTACAGAGGCTCCCCTTTTGGGATAACCCGTTATGGTACATATGATACTAAAGTGAGTCAGATCAGGAGTGAAACATAAGTGAAACGTATGAGTCTGACTCATTCGACTCCGTCAGAGTCTGAGTCACGGGGCATAGCCCCAAGGCACGTGAGGAGTCACGGCCTTCTGAGTCACGTGGGACTCCAATTACCAATGTATCAGTAAGCGTATCAGTAAGCGTATCAAGTAAGCATAGAAAGGAAAAAGGTTTTCATAGGCCAATACCGTAACAGATCGTAACAATGGGCCAAAACCATAGGAGAATGGGTCGACAGTTTAAACCCTGCAACCGACAACTATCCTGCTATGTGGACAGGATTCCTTGAACTCTTCATGGACCAATTCGCTGACTCCACTGAAGCCGAAGAAGCGCTTTCCCAGTTAAGGATCAGCACGGGTGACACCTCGGGTTTTTTTTGACACACCGTACCCGTCACCTTTAACACCGCACCCGTACAGCACACTCTACCTGCAGAAGCAGGTTTAACCCGTGGTACACTCGAAAAACCGCGGGGTGTTGAACACCGCAGTACATTCCATTACAGTAACTACAACTACGAATACTAGGTATATGATACATGCTTGTGTAGCTACTAATGACCACTACATTTGTTGTACTACATGTCTGTACGCGCCAGCCTCGTTGGCATTGCATTGGCACATATGTTGGTGGCGTTTGAGTTTGCGTTTGAGTTGCATTTGTGTTGGCATTGCGTTCGTCTTTGCGGCGTTTGCGTTTGGGTTATCGTTCGGGCTCGTGTTCGTGTTCACTTTTGCATTTGCATTCCGTTGGTTGTGGCATTGCATTTGTGGCATTCGGGTTTGCATTTTGTGGCATTCGAGTTTGCGTTGTGTGCATTCGGGTTCGGGTTCGTGTTCATATTTGAGTTTCTATTTGCACTCCATTAAGCGTTGCGTTGCATTTGCGGCGTTCGGGTTTGCGTTGCGTGCATTCGAGTTCGGGTTCGAGTTCGTATTCGAGCTTGTATTTGCGTTCTGTTGGGCGTTGCGTTGCATTTGCGGCATTCGGGTTCGGGTTCGAGTTCGAGTTTGCGTTTGTGTTCCGTTGAGCATGGTGTTGCGCTTGCAGCGTTCGGGTTTGCGTTGCATGCGTTCGGGTTCGGGTGCTTGTCATGTCGTTGTCGTCGTTCCTGTGTCGTTCCCATGTCGTTGGCGTGCTTGTCGAGTTATCCTTGTTGTTCCCATGTCATTGTTGTGTGTCGTCGTTCCCATGTTGTGGTCATACCATTGTCATTTGCTTGTTGTTGGGCCGTCGGTGTCCTTGTCATTGTCGTTTTCGGGTCGTCCTGCATCTAATGGTCGTGGCTGTCATGGATAAATGTGGAGTCATTGTGTGGCGCGCCGCTGACGCATAAGTCACGAGTCACGCTAGCGTGATGAAAACTGGTTTGAACTTGTGGCTGAGGGCTACTCGGCATTGCCCATAACCCGCAACCGGAATTGCGCAGTACCCACGACTACGGGTCACAGGTATGGTATTAATGCGGTAATTAGATTTGCTACACCATACCTGCACCTGTGCAACCTGTGGTCACAATACCACAGGTTGACCCATACCCTTGCTGATCCCTATTCCCAGTTGAATAAAATGGAGTTGGACTTCCAAAAGCCCAATCTCTTCTTCGGGCAATTTGAAGATTTGGTAGTGAAGGCCGGGTTTAACATCCAACACCCCGAAATGCTACAAATCCTTCTAAGGAGACTACCTGCATGGTTCCTTCTTAAAACCTGCAATCCTGTGAAGCCCAACACCTATATCGAGGCAAAGGAGAAAATCACTCAGATAATCAAAACAAAACAAGCGGTGGATGCGATTCTCCAAAAGGCCGTAACTGGGTTTACCAATCAACCCCTTGGATGTTACGACCCAGGTACTATTTTTCTCGTTTCAGACTGACCAGATACCTACTTGTTACCTACTTGACCATCTCCTTTCTGGACTGCTGACTGATCACCTATCTCCTATCTCCTATCTTCTATTCCCATGTGACTCATACTCGTGACTCAGACTCATATGACTCATTCCTAGGATTGGTACTTACAGTTGTGGCTGATGACTCATTACTATATGACTCATTCGATTGTGACTCACTGTATTAGGGTAGTGACTCTACCCTAGGATCCCAATACTTGGTGGCTTGGAAGTAGTATAAGTAGCACTGGTTTGTAGCCTCATGTACTCCAAGCCTGACTTGGCTCTTATCGCAACAAATCTACTTTCCCTTCACAGCCTGGACAAGGAAGTTTTCCCCTCCCTTGTATTGGCTACTCTGAACTGTGTACTAAGCCTAGTAGTAGTGGGACTACTATTAAGTACTCTTGAACTCGTTATAGTAAGGCTCTTCCAGATCGCCTTACTATTGGTGCTGCAAGCACAGGAACAACTCTTCTTCGACTTAATATTTCCTTAAGAGGTGAAATAGCCCAGAAGGACGGTTACATACCTAGAGGAACCAAGGCAGCCTTGGACGCAGTCGTGAGAGGTTGGACCTCCAGACAAAGATAGAACTTGAACCAGTCGACCCCGTCTCAAATAGACACCGACATTGACTTGGAGTGACAATAGATCACCGGACAAACTCAGACCTCTCCACCTCAGAACTCACTTCTTCGCCAAGGTCTGGCCTTCACACTCTTGCGAGTGTTGCATTGGACCTTGTCCTCGCCACGATCTCCTATCCTATAACCAAAACAACTACAGACCCCCAGGACAAAACTATACTGGAAACTGGCAACCTCCTGCACCTAGTGTTCCAAGGTCCAGTCCTAGGACTGCAAAAAGACTGCAACTGGACTGCAACTGCAACTG
>QFEY01000718.1:58369-88060 GCA_003316435.1 Russula virescens | reverse complement strand
TGCATGAAGATTCGGATTTTTAGGCTGCCCAAAGTCGACAGCCTGGCTGCGGGCATTATGTACTTGTCGTGTGTATATTAGGAGACTCAATGTTATGAACATTCCCCTGACCATACAAACGGCAAGTACAATGGCTGAACAAACAGCTCTGCTCGATAGTGGAGCTACTGAAAACTTCATTGATCATAAGACATGGAAAACTCTAGGCATTGGTCGACAAACACTTAAAATGCCCATTACTGTCCTCAATGTGGACGGAACAGAGAACAGGAAAGGCAAGATCACTCACTATTGTTGGCTAAGAGTTGCACTGGCTGGAGCAGACCGACTACAGAGGTTCTTTATCACGTCCTTAGGCAAGGATCGCATGATTTTAGGCTACCCCTTCCTATGGGAGTTCAACCCTCGCATAGATTGGAAGGAAGGAGAACTAGAAGATGGAGAAGTGACAATCCAAAGCACCAAGTTCAAGTGGATCTGTCAGATGGTTAAGAAGGCGGCCAGCAAACTCTTGAAGGTTGGGAAACTCCCAGAACATACCTGGCAGTTCCTCAGAAAGGTCAACTTCGCAGAAAGGTGGGCCAGAAATCCTGAGAAGGAATGTACCCACCTGTCAATGCAGTCTCTACCAGAGGAATTTAGATGTCACTGGAGGGTATTCTCTGAAGAACTCTCACATTGTTTCCCACCAACTAGGGGGACAGACATGACCATAACATTCAAAGAAGGGGCCCCTTCTTCCATCAACTGCCGACCCTATCCTCACTTGCCAGCTGAAAAGAAGATTGATTATGAATGGATGAAGGAAAACCTTGCCCTAGGCCAGATCAGGGAAGGCCCATCGCCCATAGTCTCACCATCCTACTTCAGGGGAAAGAAGGGGACCGATAAGAAACGAGTCATCATTGACTATCGAAAGGTTAATGACTGGACGATCAGAGATCACAATCCTCTCACCAATATCACTCAGGCCCTCGAGGCCCTACATGGAAAGACACTCTTCTCAAAATTCGACCTCAGGGATGGCTATAATAATATTTGCATAGCTGAAAAGGACCAGTACAAGGCAGCCATCAAGAACCACTTAGGCACATTCATCCCCACCGTCCTCTTCTTTGGTCTCTGCAATGCACCAGCGTGGTTCCAGAGACAGATTAGAAAGGACTTTGCACCTTTCCTTGAGAAGTACCAAGGGGACGCAGACAACTATATGGATGACTTCTGGATAGCCACAGATGACTTGCCTGCTGGGATCAAAAGACATCTCAAGGCTATACATGACTTCCTAGACACTTGTGAGAAGCGATCATACTACCTCAAGCTGAGCAAATGTCAGATCATGCAACCCAAAATGACGTTGCTAGGCTGGGAGGTCACAGCAGAAGGACTCAAGATTGATCCAGATAAAGTAGCTGGTATTGCACAATGGCCACGAGTGCTGAAATCGGTTAGGGAAGTCTGACAAGTGTTGGGAGTGCTAGGCTATCAAAGACCGTTCATTAGAGGATTTGCCCAACTGGCATGCCCCCTGACTGAGCTCACCAAGAAGGGCATCCCCTTCGAGTGGACCACCAAACGAGAGGCTGCTCTAGATAGACTAATCAAGATGGTGACAGAAGCACCCATTCTTGCATATCCAGACTTCCACAGACAATTTGAGCTCGAAGTTGATGCATCTGCCTTCGCAGTAGAGGCCATCCTCTTCCAACGCAACAAGGACAACAAGAAGAGGGATGTGGCCTACTATTCACATGCCCTGAATCCAGCAGAGCGAAACTATGATGTATGGGATCGAGAATTCCTTGCCATCGTTAAGGCAATGAAGAAATGGCGGCCATTACTCTTGGGAATGAACCATAAAATCATTGTATGGACAGACCATTCTAACCTACAATACTATTGACAGCCCCAAAAGGTCAACAGATGAATTGCCAGAGGCATTGCATACCTAGCAGACTTCCCACTCGAACTAAGGCACATAGCTGGACGAAAGAACCGAGCTGACCCACTCTCAAGATGCCCTGACTTTGATGATGGCAAAGGAGACAATGACGAAGTCATAGCCCTTCCAGATCACCTCTTTGCCAGGGTCATTGAAGCAACAGCTATTGACCAAATGATTCAGGAGGCCCAAGGACGGTTCCAAAAACTACTGGCCACCTGGGCAGCAGCCTATGAAGATCTAGAGCATCAGGAAGATGGATATTGGTACAAGGGGTCGGCCCTTGTTATTCCACCAGAGGATCCTCTCCGACGGGCAGCAGTGGAGTTGAATTATGACCTCTTTTTTTTTTTTTTTTTTTTTTAAGTGATAACGAGTTAAATTTGGACGCAACTCTGCCTTACAGAACAAAATAACTAATTAGGCACCCGATGAGGATGCTCGACTGGAGACAGGGTTTGGTGATTGATGCCAGTGGTGAAGAAGCTCCTCACCCTCATGAGAAACCTCCAACTTGCCCTCTGGCCCTACTTCCCCATATAGCAACTCCTTTAAGGTAGCCAACCTTACTACCTCGCTAGCAGACAACGTACCCTTTCTGTCCTTGAACTCCAAGACCCTCAACTCCTTCTCCTCGGTGATCCTGGGCGTAGACGGAGATGGAACCGCCGGGGGAGGTGGTGGGCCAAACGTGGGCTTGGCCGGCGATGTGTTAGCGAGCGGAGACACAGTGGATGCGGCAGAGGGTTTCCCCCCCGCGGCAGTGTGCTTTGCCTTCCGAGCGGCCTGGCATTTAGCCCGGGCTACACGCCTCTTTTCAGTCTTCCAGTTCGACTGACGCCAGGCCGGTGCGAGATCGAAAAACCCCATTTTACGGGGGTCCTCCGACAAGACCTTGAGGATGAATGTGAAAATTACCTTCTTCACCTTCTTCACCAGGATCGCTGGTGGGCATGGTGAGGAGACCTGGTGCAGGATGAGCCGCAAGCCTGATCGAATCAGGTAGCTGTGGTACTGGGGAGTAAACTCGACCCATATGAACGCGCCATCGTCGTCCTTTTGTGCAGAGACAATGTTCTTGATGATGTGATCCCGGGAAAGGAACCACTTCTTGCAAAAGATATTGTGATAGTCGAACACTGACAAGTCTTCACCCGGCCGAAAGACCAGGATCGGATCATCGGCAGTTGCCATAGCATGAGGCGGCGCTTGTGGCGCAACACAAGGTGTCGGCGTGTCGATGGAGGGCCCAGGGTTAGTGGGCGGGGGGGCTGGTGGAGGGCCCCCCTCAGGAGGAATGGCCTGCGTCTTGATGTCCATGTAGGACAAGGGAGTGGCAGGGCGATGGGAAACAGTAGGCGATGGAGGGTCCACAGCCAAGGGAGGGGGGGAGGATCCTATAAGAGACACAGGGTTCCCACCCACGGCCCGCATGTACTTGCGCAGGAACTTGTTCATTTGTGGGTCGATGAAAGGTTTAGGGGGCTCGCCAGTGCAGAGGGCAGCCTCAGCCCAAAGGTGTGCAGCGTTCCTCTTCTCAGCAAGGGGGAGGGCAGACTCAGGATTGGACATGAGCGAAAGGAGATGGTGGTGGTAAAAGGTCAAGAAGGCCTGTGTTGAATCATGACCTCCCCACTGTGGGACACCCAGGGAAGCGCAAAACACACCAATTACTGCAAAGACAATATTGGTGGCCAAGGGATTCGCTCTATGTAGCACGATATGTACAGGGGTGTGCGGTCTGCCAGGCAAACAAGCCAATCATGCACCGAAACCCACCACCACTCCATCCCATTAACCCCTCCACTCAGGCGGAGCCCTTCCAGAGTATTGGAGTTGACTTCATCACCAAACTACCCAAGTCTCAAGGGTATGATGCCATCTGTTATTGTGATTTGTGGGCCAAGCATTGGAGCTATAGCTCTATGGTGCCAGTGTAATGCTCCAGACGCGTGGTTCGGGATTTCCCGTGAGTTTCAGCTTAGTCAGGTTGATATTTAGTGCGGAGGAGCGATTTTTAGCCTTAGTCTTATTTGCTCCTCTGCAGGTATGTAGTACATTTGTTAGCTACTTAATATCAGTCTTATTTGCTCCTCTGCAGTCCCCTGTGGTTGTCTCTCAACCAAGGGCCCTTCTAGGACGTATTTTAACACCATCATGACAATTACAGATCATGACTGCACAAAAGGAGTCATCCTGGTGCCATGCAAGGAGACAATTGATGCACAAGGAGTTGTACAACTGTTCAAGGACCGAGTTTTCCCCTTTGTAGGCTTACCACGCAAGATTATCTCAGACAGAGACCCATGGTTCACATCCACCTTCTGGCAAGAGCTGTGCAAACAACTGGGTGTGTCGCAGAACCTCAGCACTGCTTACCACCCACAAACAGATGGACAAGCAGAGAAAACGAATCAGCACGTCGAGACAGCCCTTAGGATCTACTGCAACTTCCAACAAGATGACTGGGCTGACTGGCTACCTATTGTGCAATATGCCATCAATGCACGCACTTCAGATACGACCAAAAGGGCACCCTATGAACTCTGGATGGGGTTTATTCCAAGAGCACAGCAATCGGAACGACCCAGTATGATTCCTGCCATTGAAGAGCGAAAGAAGTACCTCAAAAGGGCCAGACAAGATGCTCAGGAGGCTATCAAGCGAGCACAAGAGCTGCTTAAAAGACCCTCGATGCACACACCCTACCAAAAGGACCAATATGTTTGGCTAGAAGGCAAGAATTTGCAGACAACACATCCCACTGCCAAGCTGTGCCCAAAACGCTATGGGCCCTTCAAAATAACCGAAGTACTTGGTCCAACAACCTACAGACTTAATCTGCCGTCCCAATGGAAGATTCACAATGCCTTCCATGCCACCTGGCTTCTCCCATACCATGAGACGATAGAACATGGTCCCAACTACCCAGAACCACCTCCCGACTTGGTGGAAGGCCAACCAGAGTGGGAGATGGATGCTATCCTTGACTCCCGACAACACAGAGGCACTCTACAATATCTAGTGGCCTGGAAGGGATACTCAGCAGCGCACAACTCTTGGGAGCCAAAGAGAAACCTCTCAGCGCCACAACTAGTCCAGGAATTCCACCGGCGCAATCCCAAGGCGGTGAGGACCCTCAAAACAAATCAAAGACGCCACCAAAACTCAAAGACAGTGCCTCCTAATCCTGGGACTAGTAGGACGTGCAGAAGCGGATTCCAAGGACACCAACTACTTGCAAAGGCTCTGACCCAACTTTATATAAGGGCTATAAGGACTAAGACAAACGGCATGTCTTCTCCACCACCCTCTGAACCCTCTGCCTTGCCTGCCCAGTCAGATGCTCCTCTGCCAGTTCCAAACCCTACAGCCACTCCTATTCACATACTTATTCCAGTCTGGGGCGACAGAGAACGCGCAAGACTGCTGGCAAGCCCACAAGACTACCTAAACCGCGTCCTCCGCCTAAACCCTAAGACCTTAGCTATCCCAAGGGAGAGTATCCACTTGGGGAGGACCACGACGATGAATATCTCCAGGCCAGGTGCGAGAACATCTTCTGGACCTACTTCAGTCCAATCTTCACCCCAGTCATGGAGGAACATCACCCTTGCTGCCACTACAACGGAGAGAGAGCTCCCTACGCCATCTTTGCAGTTGGAGGAGAGGAGGGCACCGCATACATCTTCTCCACCTCCCAGTACCGGCGCACCTATCGGTGCTTCAAGCGTCACTGAACAACCTGGCACCTTCCAGCTTCCCAGTCGCAGCCCAGTCGAGCAGCTCATCAGCTCCTTCCGTGCCCTCTCCCTCACCGATCGTGACACCTTCTTCAGCACTTTCCTTGGTGCCTCTCCCACCATTCCAGCCGATCGGCATGTCAGAGGAGCAGGAGGAGTGGGGGGACACAGGAATACAGATGGACAGGGAAGCAGCAGTGTGGCAAGAAAAGAGAAGGGAAAGGCTAAGGAGACTGGAGAGGACATTATGACGGCTGCAGGCGAGTCTTCCATTCATCCAAGACCAGACCACACTACAGCAACAACGGCAGCTGGCCGAACAATTCGAGAGATCCCTACACCTGCAGTTCTTGGGCCTCACGCCCAGTATGGGATCGAGGCAGTCCCCATCAAGGAGGAGTACCGCCACAATGTCATCCACTCCTCTCAACTCCTCACCATGGTCCCAGCCAGTGCAAGGACCATATACTCCAGCGAACCATCTCCATCTGCCCGGCTAGAACCTGGAGGACAAGCCACTCTTAATCCCTCATCGTCTCCGCCTTCCTACCACCCATCCTCTAACCACCACAGTGCAGGAGTAACTGATGCAGAGGCTCTCTCGGCTGAAGACCCTTTAGGAGATGCCATTGAACGTGTCATAGCAGCAGTTGCCCAGGCTAACTCTAGCTCCTCTGATCTTGATGCTCCTCCTCGACGCCTGCCACCTACCTATGCAGGAGAATATTATGGCAACTCCCCTGGAGAAGGTTG
Organism: Russula virescens; assembly: GCA_003316435.1. Classification (NCBI taxonomy): domain Eukaryota; kingdom Fungi; phylum Basidiomycota; class Agaricomycetes; order Russulales; family Russulaceae; genus Russula; species Russula virescens. The sequence continues at coordinate 81,622 of QFEY01000718.1, read as the reverse complement.
GTACCAGTTTCGCCCTGAAATCCATCAACAGGATGTACACTGGTGAGGAGGAGACTATCACCAGGTGGAAACAGCCCGCTTTGTATGTCCTGCCCTTGACTGCTTTGAACCCACACTCCTAGGTACCATGGGGAGGAACCAACCCACTTACTCTAACCGCTTGGAGGCCCGACCCTATGCAGGGGCTGCCCCTGCTAACTTCCTACCTCCTCCCATCGCTTCCCTTGCATATCCATTTGACCTCAGAGTTGAGCGTGGCCTTACCAACCTAGGAGACCTTGGCATCATAGCAGATGTCATGAGGGTAAGGCAGTCCATCATACGGGACATGGAGGAAGAGCGCCACCTCCAAGCACTGGAATGAGCTGAGCAGCAAGCAAGGGATGCAGCTCAGGCCAGTAGGGATTATAGGCGAAGACTTACCATGGAAAGGGAGGCAGCCCTAGCACGCCTAGAGACGGCACAAGTCTTCCTCCAACTGGCGCCCCACTTGAGGGAAGACAGGACACAAGGTGACGTCCCCTTTCCCCTCCGCTACACAGCATGCCAGTCAGGCCCTGGGACCTCCACAGGGAGTAGGAGACCCAGGGGGCCTACCACACGTGAGGCAGCCCCAGTTACAACCAGGACGAGGGTGAGGGCGGCCAGAAACACTCGACAATGGGCCAATTGCTGTTCACATTGCGATGAGGTAGGCCACTTTGCAGATGAGTGCCCTGACCCCCATGTCCGATGCACAGTGCATCGATGCCATGCTCCGCGTACCCACCTTCACTACCAACCTCTCGACAACTGCCACTACCATCGGGCACGAGAGGCGGAACGAAATGAATGTGAACGCCCCCTCACACCTCCTTCTCTGATGCTGCCTCATGGTATGTCCATCACTGACAAAGATTTGGTGTTGGGGGACTACACTCCCCACCTGGATGATTTTCTGGATAAATAGGTGTGTGGAAACACCTCCTTTGAAGGAGGGGGATGGTGTCACGGACAGACTCTTGGTACGTTCAGAAGGACAGCCTATATGAACATTTTACTATACGCATTCTGATCCATTTGAGCTACTGTACAAACTGGTACGTCTCCATAAGGCTCCCTGGATCGCCTGAGGATCCATGTACTATTTGCTGTGTCTATGACTTGCCCTGACTCGTCCCTGATGTATACTGTACTTGTGGGCAGTGTCCCAGCATTGTTCCAGACCCTAGGATTGGTACTTGTAGTATTATGATCCTTCCTGTATTTAAGAGGACCCTGGTACGAAGTTGAGCCCTAAGCTTGACTTAATTCCCAACTTGCAGCTTCTTCACACCGTCTGCTTAGAGAATAAGGGATTGCCATACGTTCTATCCCATCTCCTCTCATCAATTGTGTGACAGAGTCTCTCAGTTGCTCGTCTAGCTTCACTCCTTCAAGACTCTACCTAGTCTACCTGCTTAAAGGCACAGGTATATACTGCTTAAGCTTGAGCATTAAGCAAGCACGTCCTTAGCTACACTACTTGGAAGGTTTAATCATCCGACCTCATTCGCATTAAGCCTCCCAACTTGTGTCACACACACCAGTGCTGGGTGGATTGTTGATAGCATCTACATTCCCATCGCACTTGTGTCTTCAGAGATCGAAGAGCGAGTGTGACTACTCACTCTTCTCCCTCTGATAGCTTGCTAGGTCTGCTTGACCTCGTTCTCGCAAGCTCTCTAGTCCAAGGCCCACTGCAGCCTTAACTCTGTAGGAGGGCAGAATGGAATTGGGGAGCGAACTCGACCCAGAAAATGTTCCCCTTCTCATCCCTTTGACAGGAGAGGAGGGAGGAGCAAAGGTGGTCATGGTTAAGGAACCAGCAACGACAGAAAGAGGAAAGGAGGGTGTTAACCGGAGTTGACACCATCCTCCTAGGAGGGGAAGGGTTAGTCTTAGCATGCAACCCAGCATCACCAGCCAGCTTTGGCACCCCAAGGGGTGAGTTAGTGGCCTCTGCAGGGTCAGAGGGGTCAACAGATATGTCCTCCATCCTAGGTGAGCCATGGGAGGAGGGGAAAGAGAGGCAGCTGCAGGGGAGCAAGTGCCAAGGGAAGAAGGTGTAGAGGTAGAGGTGCTCTTGCAAGCAAGCTTCTGGGTATGACAATACTTGGTCCTCTCTTCAGTGGAGAGGGAGGAAAGGTCAACAGGAGCAAACATAGTAAAGAGATGATGGTGGTAAGAAAGCAAGAAGCGAATTACCACAGGTTGACCCTTACCTGTGCTACACCCTAGTGCTAAGGTGCCCCCAAAACCACCACAGAGATTGTCTCTTGCAACTCTTTCAGTTCAACAATCTCCAACCACCTTGGGCCCCTCAACCTGTTCAACCTATTCACCCACAATTTTAAATCTCACCTAGGGAAATGCACAGGTTTGCAGTACCCAGACAGGTTGCAGGTATGGGTACCTTCAGGTATGGGTCTGGGTCACAGTTTGGTAACCTGTGGACCCATTACTCAACCTGCAGTTAAAAAGATAAAGAAAAGAATATTTATATTAATATATGAATAGCTAATTACTACATGTTTAAAAACTAAGTACAACAAACAAAGAGCTGGGGCAAGCCCAGCTAGAGTTTAGAATGGGGTGTTAATGGAGGGGTATATATACCCCTGTTTCCGTGTTCATTGACACCAGTGTCACCTCTCAGGTCAACCCCACTTCTGGATGCACTGTTCACACTGTCTCTCCTTCCCCATTCTCAATCCCCTCACTGTCACAGACAGACTCTTGGTATGTTCAGAAGATGACCTGTGCAAAATTTTACTATACGCACCCTGACCTGTTTGGATTGTATTACAAATTGGTATGTCCCTGTGAGGCTCTCTGGATCACCTGAGGATCCTTGTACTATTAGGCTATGTAGTGACTCGTTCTGACTCGTCCCAGATGCCTTGTGTACTTGTAGGCTGTGTTCCAGTTGTGTTCTGGACCCTAGGATCGGTACTCTTAGTATATGGTCCTTCCTGTATTTAAGAAGATCTCAGCATGAAGTTGAGCCCTAAGCTCGACTTAATTCTCAACTTGTAGCTTCTTCACTCTGTGCATCGAGAGGATAAGGTATTACCATCCGTGTTATCCCTTCTCCTCTTGTTCCTCATGTGCAGAGTCTTTCAGTCACCCGTCTAAGCTTTACTCCTTCAAGACTCTACCTAGTCTACCTGCTTAAAGGTGCAGGTGTATACTGCTTAAGCTTGAGCATTAAGCAAGCATGTCACTAGCTACACTACTGATTGGACTTTGATTCGGGTATTTATCACTTGTATTAATTCCTATCACTAGTGTGCAGACTTCAGAAGTTGTGAATCGAGACATATTTCATCTTTATTCCTCTACATGAAGTTGTGTTCTCAGAGATCAAAGAGTGAGTGTGACTACTCTCTCTCTTCTCCCTCTGATAGCTTGCTAGGGTCTGCTTGACCTTGTTCTTGCAAGCTCTCCAGTCCAAGGCCTGCTGCAGCCTTAACACTCACCCAGCCCTCAGCTCCCAACTCCCTACACTATGGCACCCATTTCCCCCAGAACTGCCTCCAGCATCCTGGGCAGCCAGGCCCACATCAACAACAAAACCATGTGTCTCATGTGTCAAGGCCTTATCTCCCATGCAGCTTCTTGCTCTCTTACCACCATCATCCCTTTACTATGTCTGCTCCCATTGACCTTTTCTCCCTCTCCACTGAAGAGAGGACCAAGTATCGTTGTGCCCAGAAGCTTGCTTGCAAGAGTGCCTCTACCCCCACACCTTCTTCCCTTGGCACTCACTCCCCTGTGGCTGCCTCCCTTTTCCCTCCTCCCACGGCTCGCCCGAGGATGGAGGATATGTCTGTCAACCCCTCTGACCCTGTGGAGGCCACTAACTCACCCCTTGGGGTGCCAACATCGGGGAGAACCTACTTCCGTAATTTGAGCTACTGAGTGCTAGCGAGAAGTAGCCTACATATAATTCAAATAAGTAGGATAAATTCGGATAATTGAAGATAAGCGTCAATAGGATCCATGCTTAAATCAAGGGTTGACATCAGTTACGTCTCGACCTAGAATATCACTAAACTATGGACATAATGTGAGATATACATCATGGCTACTAAACGGGTTTATATAGAATGATTGACAATGTTCCAATACCGAAAACGGGGTCCAGTCATCTGGAATAACTGGCCCACAATGTGGGAACAAATGGACACTTGAGATGATTGTGTCCACAGGAATGATAGATGCGCTCCAACTGTTGTCCCGCATTGATCTCGACACCTTATACATACGGTGGACAGGATGGGGTGTCGCAGGAATGCTAGAGAACCATTCAATGTATGCAAGATGTGCTGATGCAGTCTGCGTAGCCTCTGGTGATGGGAACACGTGCGCGCGCACCTTGCAGGGTATTTGGAAAACAATGCGAACTTGTGCTACGTGGTAATCTGAGAAACAGTTAGCATCTAGTTTGCTTCGAGAGCAATTAGACTTACTTTGATTACGATTCATAGTCCACTGAGTTCCACCATGGACAAGGACTGTGTCGAACTGTGCAGGTATAGTGTGCCCACATGTATTGACTTGCTCTGGCCAGACATGGACAGCATCGACAATTTCCGAGTTGTTGGACCTTGAGTTCCCAATAAGCAAGAATTTGATTTTATTGAACACAGGAACTGAATGGAAAGGTATAAGCGTGGTCCTCGCACGCGCGTTCAACTTTCTCCCTGAATAGCTAGAATTGTTGATACGAGTGAGATAATCAGCCAAGGCAGCTGGGAAATGAATAGCACCATATTGCTCCCGAATAACTTTGAATGGTACTGCCTTAAAAGTGGGGTTTTGAGCCATCCGTATGATGCATGCTGAAGGTGTTGGTGGTCCTATAGGTCCTGTTGAATGTGCAGCAGGTTCTCCTCCACCCAGTGTTGCCTGTTTCTGCCGTTCGATCAGATCTGTGTGCTGTTTGATCTTCTCCTGGTGCTCGAGCCATGTAGTCATCTGAGAATACTCATCTTTGCGATTTGTCGCACGATATGCATCCTTTGCGAAGTCAATGTGGAGCCGCTCTGATTGCTCTGCATTGTAATTGTCAGTTGTGCCGAAGAGCTCAATAGATGATTGATAATGCTGAAGACTGTGGAGTTTGGGCAGGTTGAACTGCTCTCAAATACCAAGGTCAATGAATACTTCTTTATTATCATGAAAGTGGCTAAGAGACTCCTCGAGTCGGAGAAGGGTGCTGGTTGTATGAGAGGGAAGCTGAGTCAGGAACAGAAAGTCAAGCAGTGCACGGGTAGCGCCAAGAATACATGATGGTGATTGCCCACCAGGGAGCATGATGCCGACGATAAGGCCAAGGATAATGCTACAGATCGCCTTGTGCTCCTGGCCAGAGATGCAAGAAAGAAATGTAATGCCCTTCGGAAAGAGCAAGATGTTGTGATTTGGGGGCAAGATCTGACAGCGTGCATTGATTTGTGCTGGTCCAAAGGCAGCTGGATTTGATAACCACTTGATAAGGTGCTTCATAACACCCTGAAGAAGCTGATGGAGTATGTTGGGTGTGATGGTCATGTACACATTCACAAGGGGTAAAGGCTCCCAGAATGGCTTGTATACAGGCTTGATATCCACGTCTTGACATGCTGCATAAAATGCATGGATATCTGTGTCTGCTAATTGATACGCGTCGAGTAGGGAGGAGCACGGGTAACCCACAGGTACTTTTGAGCGTACCCATACCTGTACCCGTGCTTACCCGTACCTGCAACCCACAGGTCAAGGCCCACAGGTCAGGCGGGTACGGGTAACCCGCTATCTCCCAGTGTACACATCATAAGAGCATCAGCTCCTGCATCTAAGAAGACCCGCAATTGCGGGCTCCTTTGAGTGCAGGAGCTAATGGATATGATGGCACTATGTTGTTGGCCTCCTTGGCGTTGGCCTCGTTTGTGGTTGGATTTGCATTCGGACTTCTGCTTGCGTTCGCGTTCACGTTGGAGGCGTATGCATTGGAGGCGCTTGCATTGAGTTGGTGGCGATTGCGATTGCGTTTGGACTTGAGTGCGTTTGCATTCGTGCTTGCGCTATTCATATTGTGTTTGCACCGTTCGCGTTGGGTTGGTGGCGATCGCGTTCGCGTTCGTATTTGTGTGCATTTGCAGTTGTATTTGCGTGCATTCGCGTTTGTATTTGCGCTGTTCGAGTTGTGTTGGCGGTGATTGTGATCGCGTTTGGACTTGAGTGCATTCACGTTTGTGCTTGCACTGTTCGCGTTGGGTTGGTGGCAATCGCATTCGTGTTCATATCTGCGTGCGTTCACGTTTGTATCTGTGTGCATTCGCGTTTGTATCTGTGTGCATTCGCGTTCATATTTGCGTGCGTTCATGTTTGTATTTGTGCCATTCGTGTTGGGTTGGCGGCGATTGCGTTCGCATTCAGACTTGTGTGCATTCGCGTTCGTGTTTGCGTTGGCACCGTTCGTGTTGCGTTGGCGTCGTGCGTGTTGCATTGGCACTGTTCGTATTGCGTTGGCACGTGTTTGTATTTGCATAGTGCCATTCAGTTGGCAGCATTTGTGGTGGCGCCATTCGTGTCTGTGTTTGTGGCCTTTGTGTTATCGTCAGGGGCCAGGGAGGTGAGAGACGACTCGAGTTAATGAGTTCGATTTCGAAGCAGAATGTTCGAGTTTGCCTTTATTTGGCCTACTCGGTCCATGAAAATTGAGCCAGAACAGTACGGAAACGGAAGGAAAGGACTTGAGCGCGTGAGACCGGTACATCGGCAACACACCCAATGACATGAGGGCTAGGAAAAGGTAAAAAAAGAGTAAATAAATATTTGGTTGGAGAGACAAAAGAGCGAGGAGTTAGGGTGAGCACATATAGTGATGGGTTGGCAAGGGTCATGGGTAGCACCAGCATGACCTGTACCCGTACCTGTGGCTACCCTTACCCGTAACCCCTACGGGTTACAAAACCCCTGCTCCTCCCTAGCATCGAGTGCCTTGTTGATATTGCGGGGCAGAAAGTCATAGTATTCACCCAATTGATCAGGAGGAACAGTACACTTCGGACACTGACTGTTGTATGTACAAGTCACAAGTGTTTGCTCAGGATAATCACCAACAAAGATGGAGAAAATGGGATGGCAGCGGTGCCACGTCCCATCTCCACTTGCCATTGTGATACCTGTTTCTCTGTAGGAGGCAGTTGGAGCTAGTAATGCGTGCATGCATGCATGATACAAATTGACAAGTGAGCGGCGGTGAGTGGCCTTATTTGTAATTCCCTCAAGCTTAGAGGTTGGGATATAAGCGACTAACGCCTGTGCACAAGATGTTGGCTTTCTGCAAATGGCCTTGGGTATATTTCCAATTGTCAAGTACACAGGATATGCTGTCTTGCCACGGAATACCGTGACCTGTGTTTTATTGGAGGAAAGAATGACGGGAATGACGGTAGCACCTGGTTGGTGTGATTTGAGAGAAGCCTAGCACCAATTATTAGTTAAGAGATTGACCGGATGGTCTCATTACGCACCTGCACAGCCCACCACCAGTTGCCAGTATTGATTTCATTGTAGACGTGTTCCATTCGCTCACAATTGGTATACAACCGTTCTGGGGAAAAGATGAGATCGGATGCAAACGCAGGATCACTGAATAGCCCTCTGATGCACAAAAGAATATCACAGCAGTAAAAGTCAAGGCATTCATTGCCGATGACAAGCTCCTTGCATTCAAATGGTGCACGGCCATGCAATTTTTTGTCTATAAGGCCGTTCAATTCATTTGCTGTTTTGTACGACAATTCCAGCCTGTCAACAAGCTACACAACTTAGTTTAGTAGAAAGTAATCATATCCGACAGAGACAGGCATACCTGAGGTAAGGAGAGCAATTCATTCAAAGCCGAAGATGACATGCCCCGCAATTTAGCCCACCACGCAAATTCCCAGTCAAGCTGGGAACAGAATGGAGCCCAGCTTGTACCACTAGGATCCATTCGACTTGTGTCGTCCATAGGAGAATTCAGGCCATCAATTGGCATACCAGGATTCCCAAAGGGAAACATGTTGATGATAGGCGGCTGCTGAGAACCCGAACTGCCTGTGTCAGGCTGAATAACTTCGTCCGGTGTTTCAGCTTCAAGTAGCGGTTCTAGTCCTGTAATAGATCGGGCTAAATCAGGCATAATAATGGCTGAATGATCGAGATGGTGTGTAAGAATTTGGAGGGCATCAGCATCAGCATAGTAATCCGCAGTGTCTGCATCATCGAATCCCACAGCAACTGGGTTATATGAATCATCATCTGGCCCGGGAATGCATAAGTCAGTCAGATAACATAGTAACTCATGTACTTACCATCTTCATCAACTATACTGTATGTTGTTGTAAAACCATCCACTTGTAGTTGTATTGATGAGTTGGTCTCTTCATTTGATATTGTCATGCCGTTGTTGTTGGGAATTGCATGTGAATGGGGTAAAGTAGCTTGATCGACCATAGAACCAATAGTCTGACACGTAGGTGGTGTCACCGAACTAGTATGAATGTAACGGCAGTGCAGGTTGCGGGTCATCGCAGCGTGATGAGCATATCCAGTCTGGGTAAAATCTTTATGACACCCCTTACATTCAATGTAAGCGGCATCATGACTGGCCATGAGGCGTAACGGCTAAGGCTGGGCAAGAAAAATGGAGGAAAAAAGTTGAGAACTCTCCATTCGAATGCGGGATATTTATAAGGACATACCTTGTATTGAACCCAACCCAACCCATCACTGTCCTTACCCATCTTGTTCACCTTTCCGCTCATTTTCCTTGTGTGATTGGCCCTTGTCAATGGCTCCATGCACACGTCAGTCACAGTCGACCACAGCATCAATTGCAGAGGGTGATCACACCCAAGTTGCAGACAACAATGGTAATGGTCAAATTTGAGCTCATACGCACAAAAATACTGTAGTTTGACATGAAGTTCAAGTTGCAAGTCAGGAGATTAAAAAGACGGGGCCCAGCGCGAATCCTCCTGGTAAGTGTTGACATAGCATTTAGTTAGACATAACTAAGATGAGTAGCAAGGAAAAAATGTACCTTCCCATCTGAAGCGGCTGTTATGTCTGCCAACATAACAGAACCCACCTCCATGGATCCCCCTATGGGTGCGCCCACGAAGAGGGCACACCAGGACAGTATGTGCCTTTCCACACCAGTAGTACTTGAACTGAATTGGGATTGAAGATCTTGTCCATTCTTGCCCGATGCAACTCAACTTGGAGAGCACGGCATGTGTCGAAGATCAACAGCAGATGCTTGAGGACTTGAGGACTCTGTCAGCAATGAGACCTGCAATAAAGACAGGGGCATGCAGACCTCCACCAATGAAGAGTGCTGCAACGAAGAAAGGGACAAAGGCCGCACCAAGTCAGGCAGGATTGGCAGTGTCAGCGAGGAAGACGGCAATTGCAACGGACAAGGGCAAGCAGCCCGAGATTCGTGAGTCACATTGTCACGCTGACAAATGCAGTTTGTTTGTGCACCACGTCACTGACACGTTGAAATTTTCAGCTCCTTCAACTCTGACCCATCATCGCAGTGGCCCCTCTGGTTTTGACCCCAATGAAGACATTGAAGACGTCACTACTAATAGTGATAGTGGTGTCGAATCTATAGCTGACTGGTTTGATGGGGAGGGGTTGGACGAGCTCTCTCAGAAGCAGCCAGCAAAGGTCAAAGAGGCAACAAAACATGAGGTTTGTTCGCAAACCTGTTTCGACTTCCATTTCTGACTTGTTTTTCTTGTAGAGGGCAACATGGAAAGTCTCCAATGTGTCAACTAATGGGGGTGCACAGTCGGACAATGCCAACATGTCATGGGAACACCCTGGTGCCATGCGTAACACTGTTCCGGATCCCAGAGAGGGTCCATCTTCTTGGCCCGAGGATACTAATCTCCTTAAACTTCAAGGATCAAACCAGTTGACACTCTCGGCACAGGTTCAACTGATGTGCTTTGTCATACAGGATTCCATTGATCTTCTCCGGGCGAGCCTCTTGTTTGGGGATGCTTTCCTAAAGATTTCCGTCGCCTCTGCACTCATCCAGGATGCTCTCTTGGTCTCTTCAGAGAACTATAAGCCAGTATCTTTTCACATCCACCAACATCTCATCCTTGATAGCAAGTACATGTTGGAAATGACAATTCTGGTGAGTTTTACGGCCTCAGTGTGTACTTTATTGACTATGTTCTCAGCTGCGCGCTCGGATTGCCCTTATCTGACGTGATGTTAAAGAGCATTGTATCTCGGTTGTTATGCCAGGCTTCTTGACTATGGGTTCTCACGCAGAAATTTCTCAGATGGCTGAAGCTGATCTGACTGATTACAACTATATCTATCCAATAAAACCCAGTGTGCGTATTCTTTCTTCTTTTTATAATTTTGTCTAAATATTTTGTCAGGGTAACGGACCTCTCATGGGACTGCGCCCATATCGGAACCCTCGAATTCTCAGCGTCATCAAGGACCTGTATTTTATGGGGCAGTCCCCATTTGCTGATAAATTTTATAACTGCTTTCCAGTATTTGAGCATGAGGATGGGGTGATGCAGCATGAGGTGCCAATGGCAATGGTCGCACTTGTCGCAGCAGGGGTATGTTGTCTTCTGTTAACAACTTATGTTGCTGATGCAATTTGAGTCACAGATGTATGCTGCAATTGATGAGTGGAGCACGGGCCAGCGCCATCCCATAGAATTCTCTGCCCAGGCTTATCTTGAAGTTTATCAAGAAAATATGGCAATGCTGAGGAAGATTCGGGATCAACGTAACCTGTACTTTCATTGCATGATGTCTGACATATATGACAATGTCTCGTAAGTGTGTGAAGACCCCTTGCTGCTATGCCTCTAATGATTGAGCTACAGCAACCCTGTTACACATGGCTCATCCAGAAGGGGTTCGGGAGTGGAACTCAACCTTGACAACCTTGAAGACTAAACACCTCATCTGTGAGTCATCGACATGCTTTAATTTCATGATTAACTAATGGCAACTTGGCAAGCAGTCAGCAAGATGCTTTGATATACCCAACTAACCCGTAACTTTGGAGCTGTTGTTTGCACCAATCACTTGTTTTTCCCTTACTATAGCCAGTGTATGCACTGGTAAGATATCCCACTATCCCATTACTTCGGAACCCTTGTTCGTGCTAATTACTTCACATACTTACACATTAAACACTGCCCTTGAAATCTTGTCGACAACTTCTACACTCCCTGTGCCCATCAGCACACATACCCCACCTTTTTTTCTTCCCTCTTAACTTCGTATTGGACATTCATCCATCGTACTACATTATGGTAGTTTAGCTGATGCATCTATCAATTGAATGTTTTTGATTCCCTATTGAAAATTATTGTGTGATATCAAAATTATTGTGCACTATCAAAATTATTGTACACTATCAAAATTATTGTGCACTATCAAAAATTACCATGTGCTACCAATGATAGTTTAGAGATAATTTATCGTAGCTTACGGGGGGTACAGGTAGGAATCGATAATGTAGATTATCAGTACATTATCAGTAGCGTATCACTAGCTTACCTAAATTACCGAAGTATCCTTTCCCCAATGAAAGCTGGCTGGGGATGCTGGGTTGAGTGCTAAGACTGACCCTTCCCCTCCTAGGAGGATGGTGTCAACTCTGGTTAACACCCTCCTTTCCTCTTTCTGTCATTGCTGGTTCCTTAACCATGACCACCTTCGCTCCTCCCTCCTCTCCTGTCAAAGGGATAAGAAGGGGAACATTTTCTGGGCCATCATGAAGTGGGCACTCTTCACTTATGTGATCGAAGTTCTGGAAGGCTGCACAAGCCCCTCAACTTTCTTCCATTCTTCCCAGCCTGCCCCATGCCCTAAACATGTCTGCAAGCCTGGGCCTTCAGCACCCCCTGCCCCCACCTTGACCCCTGCTCCACTCCCTACCACTGTGGTGGTGTCTAAGGGTAAGGGCAAGAAGAAGGGCAAGAAGGCACATGGTACTCCCTCAGTCTCCTTGGGGACACCCCAGCCGGCCTTGCAGCCTGCTCCCATGGCTCCGTCAACCCCCCATCCTATGCCTGCCAGTACCTCTGTGTCTGGCTCCGGCCCCCTTGCAGCTTCCAAGCAGCAACAGCTGTTGAGCCTTCAGAACACTCAGACCTACTCACATTTGGCCATGGACCTTGCAGAGCAGCAAGAGTTGGCTTCTTTAGCTGACAGGATGATGTGCTTTGGCAGGGCACCTAGCAAATCACCCCCAACTTCTTCTCTGCCACCCACCCCCCTCCTCCTTCCTTCCACCTTTCCCCCTCACCTGGAGTGTTGGGCACCTCCAGCCTTCCTCATGCCAGACTGATCGCCCCCCTCCATGTGCCTGTTCCATCCTTGTCCCCTGCTCCTCCTTCACGGTGCCCCTTTCAGCATTTGGTAAGACTCCCTCCTCACAAGTCACATGTCCTCTTGGCAATAACATGATCTTTGGACTGGTGCACACCTACTTGCAGGAGTTGGAGGGTTGGATTATGTACAGGATCATCACACAGCAAGTGATTTTGTATTTATTATACTGTCTCTACTCTGACTGACTTATATGGCTCTACACCAGATACTAATTGTGAATTCACATGTTATGCTACTGGTAGTGTAGATTGTACTTAGGTAGAATTTTGCACATAAATCCTTTCACTTAAAAAAAAAAAAAAAAAAAGGCCTCATCTCCCAGGCCTTCTTGACCTTTTACCACCACCATCTATTTTTTCTGATGTCTCAACAACCCATTCTGTTAAAATATGTCCTAGAGGGGCCCTTGGTTGAGAGACAACCACAGGGGACTGCAGAGGAGCAAATAAGACTGATATTGAGTAGCTAACAAGTGTACTATATACCTGCAGAGGAGCAAATAAGACTAAGGTGAAAAATTGCTCCTCTGCACCAAATATCAACCTGACTAAGCTGCAAATCATGGCAAATCCCGAACAACATGTCTGGAGCATTACACTGGCATTACAGAGCCATAGCTCCAATGCTTGGCCCATAAATCACAATAACACATTCTGACTCTCTGTGAAAAGAAGCAAGCAGCTTTTGCTAGGCTCAAAGCTTGGCAACAGGCTGGCAATCAGGCTCTTCTTGACCTTCAACCACCATCATCTATTTTTCATGTCTGCTGTTTCCTCACCATCGACTCCCTCCCTTCCCCTTTCTAAAGCTGAGAAGGCTGCTAGGAAGAAGGCCCTTCAGGCTCGCGAGCTCGCGGCTCGCCCTGTTGGCTCTGCCTCGCCCTCTGCCCCTCCCTCCTCTCTAGGCACTCGCTTGCCCGCAGCTGCCTCCCTTTCACCCCCTCCCACGGCTCACCCTAGGATGGATTCCATGGCCATCGACAATCCTGCCCAGGCAGGACCAAAGACTGCCCCTTCCCCCACTAAGCGAATGGTCTCCATGCTGCTCAACTCCCTCTTAGCGACCTTTCGTCGTTGCTGGTATCTTTCCCGTGACCACCTTCAGTCCTCCCTCCTCTCCTTGCAACGGGACGAGAAGGGGGCCATTACTTGGGTTGAGTTTGCTCCCCCTTTCCATAGCGCCCTCCTTCAGGCTGCTTTCCGTGTCGCCCCCTCTGACTGCCTTGTTGCGGTCATTAAGCGGGCTGTTTTCTCATATGTGATCGAAGTTCTCGAGGGCCGCGTCAGCCCTTCACATTTCTTCCCACCTGCCCGTCCTGCCCGTGGCCCCGTGCCTGCTGGCAAGTCTGGGCTTCCCACCTCATGCCCTCCTCCACCTTCCTCTGCCTCGCCCCCGGGTGCTCCAGTGCCTGGCCCGGCTTGCACGAAGCCGACAAAGACATATGGTTCCCATGGCAAGGGGACAGGTCATCCGGCCTCGTGGCCCGCTGTCCCGGCCCCCTCTGCCCCTTCGGCCCCCTCGGCCCCCTCCACGCCCCGGGCATCTGCCATATCAGGTTCCGGACCTCTGCTTGTCCCTGAGCAGCAGCGTCTGTTGAGCCTTCGGAATATGCACATGTACTCCCACTTGGCAATGGACCTGCAGGAGCAACAGGAGTTGGCCTCTTTGGCTGACAGGATGCAGCGCTTTGGCAGGGCACCTAGCGCCTCTCCTCCGACTTTCTCCTTGCCGCCCACTCCCCTTCTTCTCCCTGCCAACTTTCCTCCCGACCTGGCTCGCTGGGCGCCTGCCTCCTCCCTTCCTCCAATCCACTGATTCACCCACCCTCTCTTGCCTTCTCATTATACGTCTGTCCAGTCCCCCAAGGGTGTATGATCGCTGTAGCTGGTTGCTATGATGCTGAGCCCATGATCATGCGGTACACATGTGGCCATAGTGAGGCAATTATGTGGAGCCGAGGTCTATATATCATGTTGACTGAGTGTTCTGGACTTTGCGCATGCATAGAGTAGAGTTGGAGGTAACACTTTATTCCTGTTCCGACGTGACCTTAGCTTAGATCCACACTGGCAGTACCTGAATTTGTAGTAGGGTACTTTATGTTGTTTAATATAAACTGTTCACCAAAAAAAAAAAAAAAAAAAAAACAGGCTGGCAATCCTCTGGATACACCCCCTAAACTCTTTGTCAATGATGCCATCAATGAACTCATGATCAAAGAGCTCATAATCATTCAGAAGTATGACACCATTGCACTGCTGCAGAATGCTATGGCCACTTGGGCCCCAGTTCCTGCTACCCCTGGCTCTCTGCCCCCCATGGTGGTCGACTCACCATCACTGCCCATTTCCCCACCCACAGCTGCCCCTCTTCCACCTGGTCTCACCCAGGCTATCCCTTATCAGCACCTGTCGGCTTCCACCAATGAGAGGGCTCCACCCAACCCTCAGCCCACTAGCCCTGGGCCCCACACATGTAACCCTTTGACCCATGCTGCACCAGCTCCCAAACCGGCTCCTCTGGCTCCCACACCTGTGGGAACTGTGGATCCAATCCTGGTTTTTATGCCAGGGGAGGATCTGTTGGTGTTCAATTACCACAACATTTTTTGCAAGAAGTGGTTCCTTTCCTAGGATCACATCATCAAGAACATCATCTCCATGCAGAAGAATAACAATGGCATGTATATCTGGGTCAAGTTTACTCCCCAGTACCACAGCTTCCTTATCCAGTCTGGCCTGCAGCTCATCCCCCACCAGACCGCTACACCACACCCACCAGCACCCCTGGTGAAGAAGGTGAAGAAGGTAATTTTTGCTTTTGTCCTCAAGGTCTTGTCAGAGGGCCCCCATAAAATGGGGTTCTTTGATCTCCCATCAGACTGATGCAAGTCAACCCAAAAGACTGAAAAGAGGCACTTAGCCCACACCAAATGCTGGGCTGCCTGGAAGGAGAGGCATGACCCTTTGGCAAAACCTGGAGGTGCACACCAACCTTCTTCACTTGTAATCCACACCAAGGCCCCACCTTCCAAACAGGTGTTTGGCCCACCACCCCCCCCATTGGCAACCTCTCCCCCCACCTCTCCTGCAAGCCCTAATCGCATCCATTTGGAGGAGGAGATGCAGGTGCTGGAGTTCAGGGAAAGGAAAGGAATGCTGACAGATAATGAGGCTGATCGCATGGCAGTGATATCAGAGTTGCTATATGGGACATAGGACTTAGGGAACATGCTGAGCAGTGGGAGGAGGCTATTGCAACAGTTACCAAAGGTCTGAACCCTGTCTCCATTCTGGCATCACTATCTGGTGCCTGTAGCTAAGTCGGATATATTGTAAGGCAGAGTTATATATAAATGACAAAGCTCTTCACCCAAAAAAAAAAAAAAAGGCCTCATATCTACCATCCACACCAGAGAGGCAGTCTATGAGAGGCAGCACCAAGAACAGGAGGACAAGCTTATCCACCTTGAGTCATGCCTCCACCACTATAAGAACAACTTCAGCAGTGCCCCTGAGGGTTACAAGGCAAATGACAGATGCCTCCCCCACTTTCATATCCTAGGCCCAGAGAGACTTCTCCAGCTGGCCAAGTGGATTAAACTCCTGCCCAATGAAAAGGTCATGGGTGTCACCACTGAAGTTGGGGCTGTAGAAGAGCCCTACGTCGTTGACCTATATACTTGTCCTAATTACAGGGACTCCAATGCTCCCCCTCTCAAGCCCCTTCCCTCCTGGTTCCACCACATGCTCTGGGGCCCATCTGCCCACTTCACCATCCTCTGCAATGATATCAATAAGCTCAATCAGTGGGACCTCATTGCCAAAGTTGACTATTACTGGCAACTCAGTGAAGAGGTTAATGATGCCAAGGTAGCACTGGATGCTGCTGAAGTGGAGCTGTATGCATACCAAGGAGCCCAACCCTCTGCAAGAACTGTCTCATTGCTGCCTATGTCCCCAGCAAAGTGGGCCACTTGGCCCAGAACAATCACCCAGCTTTTAGGCAGATCAGTAGGTGCAGCAGTTGGAGGGAAGTCCACAAGGCACAGGCTCTTCTTGACCTTCAACAACCATCATCTATTTTCCATGTCTGCTGTTTCCACACCGTCAACCCCTTCCCTTCCCCTTTCTAAGGCTGAGAAGGCAGCTAGGAAGAAGGCCCTCTGGGACCATGAGCTTGCAGCTTGCACTGTTGGCTCTGCCTCCCCTTCTATCCCTCCCTCCTCTCTAGGCACCTGCTCTCCTGCAGCTGCCTCTCTTTCTCCCCCTCCCACTGCTCACCCTAGGATGGATTCCATGGCTGTTGACCCTCCTGCCCCTGTGGGAGCTAAGGCCGCCCCTTCCCTTGCCAAGTGTATGGTCTCCATGCCACTCAACATGCTTTTGGTGACCTTTCATCATCATTGGTACCTTTCCCATGACCACCTTCAGTCCTCCCTCCTCTCCTCTGTTATTGTGATTTATGGGCCAAGCATTGGAGCTATAGCTCTGTAATGCCAGTGTAATGCTCCAGATGCATTGTTCGGGATTTGCTATGATTTGTAGCTTAGTCAGGTTGATATTTGGTGCAGAGGAGCGATTTTTCACCTTAGTCTTATTTGCTCCTCTGCAGGTATGTAGTACATTTGTTAGCTACTCAATATCAGTCTTATTTGCTCCTCTGCAGTCCCCTGTGGTTGTCTCTCAACCAAGGGCCCTTCTAGGATGTAGTTTATCATCCTCACAACAGGATGAGAAGGGGACCATTACTTAGGTTGAGTTCACTCCCCCTTTGTTATTGTGATTTATGGGCCAAGCATTGGAGCTTAGGCTCTATGGTGCCAGTGTAATGCTCTAGATGCATTGTTCGGGATTTCCCATAAGTTGCAGCTTAGTTAGGTTGATATTTAGTGCAGAGGAGTGATTTCTAGCCTTAGTCTTATTTGCTCCTCTGCAGGTATGTAGTACATTTGTTAACTACTTAATATCAGTCTTATTTGCTCCTCTGCAGTCCCCTGTGGTTGTCACTCAACCAAGGGCCCCTCTAGGACATATTTTAACACCCTTTCCATAGCACCATCCTCTGTGCTGCTTTACCAAGTTGCCCCCTCTGATTGCCTCATTGCAGTTTTTTTTTTTTTTTTTGGGTGAATGGCAATAAATTGCAGCAAGGTACTCTACTACAAATGCTACTCAGAGTACATAAGTGTGGATCTAAGCAAAGGTCACATAAAAATGGGAACAAAGTTCATCACACTCAATGATCCTGTATGTAATCCAAACCTCAACTGTAACTCCGCTCAGGCATCATTAAGCCCCACAGAGGCACCATGTTATGGAGGCCTAACCGGGTCCCAACTCAGACCATTGCCAAGAGGGTCTGAAAGTTAAGGGAGGGTGAATCAGCCATGGTGATACAGAAGAGGGACGAGGAGGGAACAGGCGAGTGGTGGATGGGTGAGATCAGTGGGAGGGAGGGAAGTAGGAGGAGGGCGCCCAGCACTCCATTTCGGGGGGAAAGGCGGAAGGAAGGAGAAGGGGGGTGGGCGGCAAGGAAGCAGTTGGAGAAGAAGTGGAAGGTGCCCTGCCAAACCGCATCATCCTGTCAGCCAGAGAGGCCAACTCCTGCTGTTCCTGCAGGTCCATTGCCAAGTGGGAGTAAGTCCGCGTGTTGCACAGGCTCAACAGGCGACACTGCTCAGGTTCAAGCAGCAGCCCAGAACCTGACACCAGACCAGCCCAGGGCATGGAAGGCCAAGGCATGGAGGCCAAGGCAGAAGGCATAGGGGCCAGGGCAGTGGGCTTGGAAGCCAGCTGACTAGTCCCTGTGGAAGCTGGGGAAGCCCAAGGAGCCCGAGGCTTCTTCCCCTTTCCCTTGGGCGTTGCCGAGACAACAGGGGCAGGGGTCAAGGCAGGGGCCGGGGCAGAAGGGCCAGACTTGCGGCCAGGCACAGGGCGAGGGGCAGGTCGGGCAGGAGGTGGGAAGAAGAGGGAGGGGTTCACACACCCCTTGAGGACTTTGATCACATATGAAAAAAGGGCCTGCTTGACAACCACAATGAGGCAGTCAGAGGGGGACACCTGGAGTGCACACCGTAGGAGGTGGGAATGAAACTGGGGAGCGAACTCGACCCAGGTGATGGCCCCAGTCTTAAGGTCCCTTTGACAGGACAGTAGGGAGGAGCAAAGATGGTTCTTGTTCAGGAGCCAATGACGGCGATAGAGCACCAAGAGCGTGGAGACGGGCGGTGAGGCTGTACGCTTAGGGGGTTGAGGGCCAGGCTGAGGTGCTGCATCCTGGGCGGGGGCTTTGGGGGCCCAGGCCTTAGCAGGCAGGGGTGGGTCAACTTGCATGGCCTGCATCTGAGGGCGAGCCATGGGAGGAGACGAAAGAGAGGCAGTGGCAGGAGAGCATTTGCCAACAGTAGGCGAAGGACCAGCATACTTTGCAGTGAGCTCTGCAGTGGCTTGGGCCAGCTTAGTGTCAAATTCCAACTCTTCCATAGTCTTGGGACGAGGAGGAGGGGTAAGAGGGGGCCCCCAAGGGAGGCCAGAGGGTGTAGTCAGGGGATGGGAAGGGGTCTTGTGAGGCATTGAGAAATAGATGGTAGTGGTAAGAAGTCAAGAAGGATGCCTCATTGCAGTTGTTAAGCAGGCTGTTTTTTCATATGTGATTAAAGTTCTTGATGGCTGCATCAGCCCTTCACTTTACTTCCCACCTGCCTGTCCTGCCTGTGGCCCTGTGCCCGCTTGCAAGTCTGGCCCTTCTACCACACCTCCTCCTCCCCCTTCCTCTGCCCTGCCCCCAGCTGCCTTGGCAGCTGGACCAGCCCACATGAAGCCAACAAAGACTTACAGTTCTCATGGCAAGAAGATGACCCAACCGGCCTTATGGCCCATTGAGCCAGCTTTCTCTGCCATTCAGACCACTCCAGTCCCTTTCACACCACGAGCAGTTGCTATGTTGGGCTCCAGGCCTCTGGTTGAACCTGAGCAGTGGTGCCTGTGTAGCCTTCAGAACACTTGCATCTACTTGCATTTGGCAATAGACCTGCAGTGTTATTTGGATTTTTGGGCGAAGTCTTGGAGCTTTAGCTCTATGCTGCCAGTGTAATGCTCCAGATGCATTGTTCAGGATTTCCTGTAAGTTGTAGCTTAGTCAGGTTGATATTTGGTGCGGAGGAGCAATTTTTCACCTTAGTCTTATTTGCTCCTCTGCAGTCCCCTGTGGTTGTCTCTCAACCAAGGGCCCCTCTAGGACATATTTTAACATGCAGGAGCAACAGAAGTTGGCCTCTTTGGCTGACAGGATGCAATGCTTTGGCCAGGCACCAAGTGCTTCTCCTCTGACTTTCTTCTTGCTGCCCACACCCCTTCTCCTCCCTGCCAACTTCCCCCCTGACCTGGCCCATTGGGCACCTGCCTCCTCCTCCCCTCCAATCCACTGATTCACCCTCCCTATCTCACCTTCTTAATCTTGTTCATCTGGTTCCCCAAGGGCGTACAATCGCTGCAGCACATTCTGATGACCCTGATCCAATGATCTGAGGTACACATGTGACCCAGAGAGGAAATTATGGTGAGGCCTGTCTATATATCATGTTGACTGAGTGCTCCAGACAGTAGCTTATGCACAGAGTTGAAAGATAGTCCCTTACTTATTGCCAATATGTCATGACCTTAGCTGACCTCCAACTTATGTGTACTTGAATTTGTAGTAGAGTACATATTGTTGCAATTTTATTGCTGTTCACCAAAAAAAAAAAAAGTCCACAAGGCAAGCCTGAAGACCAATGTACATAGGCATCCATACTAGCAGTAGGATGATATAACCAGCCTCCTGGATCAGACAGTGGATCACAGGTGTAAGTAGTGGGAACCAGCCCAATTGTGTGTAGTTGCTATTGTTCTGCCATATTATTGTATCTTATATTTTAATTGTCTTGAGTTCTCTATTGTCTTGACCCCTACAGTTAGGCATATGTAAGGGTTTCATATACCCACATGGGTTGCAGGTATAGGTATCTATGGGTTAAAGTATGTGTCGTTACCCTAATACAGTGAGTCAGAATCAATGAGTTGTACAGTAATGAGTCAGAAATGAGTTTCCAGCCACTACTAGTAGTAGGTGTACTAGTAAGTGAGTCACATGGGGTTAGGAGATAAGAGATAGGCAGTAGGAAATAAGACAAGTCAGGTAGTCTGGAAGAAGCTGAAAAAGAATTTTTACCAGTGGGAAATGGGTCATAACACCTTGGCACAGAATTTGCCTATCTTCTTTGGCTTCTTGTGAGCCAGGTTAACTGCCAAAGCAGCCAGGGGTGTGGCAGAGGAAGGGGGAGGAGGGGGAGCAGAAGGCCCAGTCTTGCAGGCAACTGGAGGGGGACAGGCAGGACAGGCAGGTGGGAAGAAAAGGGAAGGGCTTATGCAGCCTTCCAGTATTTCTATCACATAGGTGAAAAGTGCCCACTTGACAACTGCAACAAGGCAGTTGGAAGGGGGGGACACACACAGAGCAGCCCGAAGGAGGGCCAAATGGAACTGGGGAGTGAACTTGACCCAGGAGATAGCCCCCTTCTCATCCCTTTCATAGGAGAGGAGGGAGGAATGGAGGTGGTCCCTGTTGAGGAACCAGCAACAACAAAAACTTGCGACCAGAGAGGGCAGAGGGTGGGTGACCATATGCTTTGGAGGTGTGGGAGCCTTAGGGGCAACTGTGGGAAGTGTGTCCTGCTGCAGGCAAGCCATGGGGGGAGGTGAAAGGGTGGCAGTGGCAGGAGAATGCTTGCTGGCAGAGCCAGTAGAGGTGGGAGCATAGCCAGGGGGAAAAGGGGCTGTCGGGGCAGGGGGCACCAGTGGAGCTGGGGAAACAGGGTCAGTATCCATGAATGATAACAAGAAAGGGCAAGGGGGAATCTTGGAAAGATCCTCCTGTAACTTCTGGCAACAAATAGGTGAGAGGAACCAAGCCATAGTGTTTTAAAGTCCGGTTAAGTCCGGTTTTTTGGCCTATTTGGACTTAACTGAGACCGTAACCGGTTACAACTGTAGCAGAAACCATGAATAACCTAACCGGACCGGAGAGAACCGGTTCATTTCGGTTCAGTTACGGTCTATTAACCAGTTAAGACTGGTCTCACACTAGACCGGTCTCACAATGTCAAAACATAAAAATAAAAACTTATTTTATTTGTATAATGGTAATTACTACACTAAAACTACATAATACAACTACATAATACAAAAAAGGAACGGGGGGCACCCAGCTCACCATCAAAATGAGAGGCTAATGTGGGGGTTTATATACCCCCAGGCATGCGCACGGGCCATTTGGCCTTGTTTGTATCCGCGGTAGTGCCGCCGTGTCTCGTTTCCGCGCTGACACGTTCGCTTTATTTATCCATGTTTGTACGTTCATTCGACTCGCCACTTTCAATCTTCAATCTTTCTTGGACGTGACACGCACGACAACGGAGCGCAATGAATGGCGCATCAACACGCAACGAACGGCGCAACGACAGGGCGCAACAAATGGCGTGACGCAAACGCAATGAACGGCGTGGCTTAGCGCAGCAAACGGCGAGGCGATGCGCAACAAACGGCGAGGCGACGCGCAACAAACGGCACGACGACGCGCAACTCACGGCGCGACGATGTGCAATGAATGGCGCCGCGATGACATGCAACAAACAGCGCGATGACGCGCAACTCACGGCGCTGCGACAGGCAACTCACGGCCCCGAGATGACACGCAACAAATGGCGCGACGACGTGCAACTCACGGCGCCGCAAACACAAACTGGTGCGACGATGCAGCGCGAGGAACAGCGCGATGACGCGCAACTTATGGCGTGACGACATGTAGTACAGTGCAACGACGGGGCACAAGGAGAAAGGAGGGATTTTTGTGTAAATAGTTGTAGTGTATCAGTATTAATACGATAATAATAAGGGCTGGTTTTGACCAGTCTAAACCGGTTTAAACCAGTTTTTTTCGGTTTTTTGAAAGCTGCTGTAACTCTAAGACTGTAACTGGAGATACTTGAGAAGAAGCTTAACCGAAACCGAAAGTCCGGTCTCTTCCGGTTAAGTTAGGTTCAGTTCCGGTTAAATTTCCGGTCTAGCTAACCGGACCTTAAAACACTACCAAGCCATGTTGTGACCAGTAGGGGTCCAAGACCTGAAGGTCAAAGGAGGGGAAGAAGTAGAGTCAGACTGCATACTAGGGATGATGGTGGTAAGAAAGCAAGAAGCTGCAGGCTGCATCTTACCCCTTGGTGGTATAGGCAGACCTTGCTGCCTCTGAGGTCATTTTTGAGTTTTAGGAGTAGATAGTTCAGGTGGTGGAGGTGCAGGTGCAGGTGGAAGGGAATCTGGTTGCAAGTCCCAAGGAAAGGTAGGAGGATTGTCTCTCAATATACTGCTAGCATGGATTTGTGAAGGCTGTCCTGAGTCCAGTTGAGGTCCCTATCATCCCTCCCTATTATAACTTGGTACTGGTACTTACACTATGAAGGCCACAAATGCTGTTGTGTCAGCTATTTCTACCTCTTCAGTCACTATCCTTTAAAAACCAAGATTGTGCATGGCCAGTTTACATATGCATTGTGGGCTGTCTGGTGACCTCCTGGTATTCTGGTACATGTTTTTCCCCCAGTCTTTGCTTTTAACTTTCTCACATGAATTTCTTTCTATTTTCTTTTGTATCTCTTTATCCATAGATTTATCTGCATTTATGCCAACCATCTGGCCAGTATGTATGTATGTATTGACTACTGTTGCTCAATTTCAACATATCAAGGGTTTTTTTTTTTCTTTTTTT
>QFEY01000718.1:0-46554 GCA_003316435.1 Russula virescens | reverse complement strand
TTTTTTTTTTTTTTTTTTTTGGTGAAACCATATTTTAATTATAGTAAATACCTTGTGATACAAACTAAACTAAACTACAGCAAGGCCTGAACAAGGCGAAAAAGGGAGGCAAAGTAAGGAAGTACCTAAGTAATAAGTGCGATAAGGGGTTAACCAAAACGCCACGCCCTTTATGAAGACCCCCACCCAACGGGGGACACGGGCCAACCACAACTAAGCCTAGCCTACGTGGGAGGCCATCCCAGCTCAAAGGCCCGAAGCGAGTGATGCAATCGAACACAAAGTCCAGCAAGGCCCAGGCCCAAGACCCAGACCTGCGAGACCCCATCTAGTGCCCGTCCCGTGGAATGCACAAGGCACACCATGGGCACAAACCACCCCACAACAAGCACCCACGAGACAGACCCCAGCCTGTCCTCAAAGCACCATAGGGGGTACCCTGAAGGGTGAGGTTGGTGGAGAGGGAACCTCCCCACCATTGCCAACAGGAAGGGGAGTAAGGAGGGAATATTTGCGCATATTTCAGCGCAGGAATCGCCATAACCCAATGGTGCAATTAAGGGAGCACCATGACCGATAGGACTATTTGTGCCATTTCAGCACAGGGAGCACCATAACCTGTAGTGGGACTATTTGCTACCTGTGAGGGCCACAGGGAGCGCCATAACCAGGGAGGGACTATTGAAGAGGGGGAGCGCCATAACCCCAAAGGAGTGGACAATCCGGTCCAACCCTTTACCCTATGGTGGTGGTAAGAGGTCAAGAAAGGATGAATGAATGACTCTAACATAGGATAAACAAGAGGAGAATGGATAGACAATGATGGCGATCCCTTATCCTCTTGATCAACAGGTGAAAGAAGCTGCAAGTTGAGATTTAAGTTGAGCTTAGGGCTCAACTTTGTGCTAGAGATTCTTTATGTACAGGAGGGATCGTAATACTATGAGTACCAATCCTAGGGTCTGGAACACTGCTGGGACACTGCCCACAAGTACAGTATCCATCAGGGACAAGTCAGAACAAGTCACAGACACAGCAAATAGTATAAGGATCCTCATGCAATCCAGGAAGCTTGTAGGGACATACCATACTTGTACAGCAATCAGAACAGGTCAGGATGCATATAGTAAAAATTTCACATAGGCCAATCCTTCTGAACATACCAAGAGTCTGTCCATGACAATCCTCCCCCTCAAAGTTAGATGCATAGCCCAATGTCCTATACACTGTCTTCACTGTATAGGTACAACATTTTATTTTTGACATAGCTCTTCTGCTGACCTATTCTGTAGTAGTATTAATGTACTTAGTTAGCATTGAGCTTTTGTAATGGTGGCATAGCAGTGCACACCAAATTTTAATGACTTTTTGATCAGTGAAATCCTGTCTGTAATTTTCAAAACACATAATTGTCAAACTGAAGCATGAGCCATTTGGAGGCTAGTCAATCAACAAAGAGGCAGCCAATTAAAAAGTGGCATGAACCTGCCAAGCTACAATATGCAACTTAATATTGGGGCTTTTTTTTCAATATGCCCACTCCCACTATCCTCCCATTATGGCCAACAGACCTGTAGTGTCATTAAAAACATGCAAATGTCAAAAAGAAGCTTGAGATGAGCTGGCAAGAAAGATCTGTGATGCCTTTGATACATATATAAAGACACTTGATAATATTGCAAAAAACCATGAACAGTGTGTAAACACAGTGTCATTTAGTTCACAGAGCTTAACCCTCATTCTTTTATTCAGTAAAGCATCATATGTACATGATCTTGCCAGAATTTTGAGTCTTAAGAAGGCAATAAAGGGGCATGTAACACCCTATGCAGCATTCTGTGCCAAGAAACTTAAAGAAGTAAATGTGGGTGTGATTTTGTTACCATACCTTGAAAGTCTTTATCAATATAGGTTTCTTGTAGAGTGTATGTAGACAAACCCAGTTTAACCCACAGGCAAGAAGACAACACTTCCAGAGTTTCTCCACAAAAATGGCAAAAGACTTCAGGCAAAGTACAAACTACTTTCAGATTATGTAAAGGAGGCAATACTTGTAGAACATCTTCAAGCTAAAGCAAAAGACAACCTGACTAAGAACTGGAGCAACAAATCTATCAGCAAGTCTGTAGATTTAAAGGTGAATCTTATCATAACTTTGGTATGTTCTATTGTGCTGTTTTTATGAGATACTGAGATGTTATAGTGCCAGAACCTTCATTGTGACTGGGACACAGAGATGCTTTTCCTTTTCTGCCATGGCAAGATGTCACACACCTACACTCCAGGGTCATTTGCAACAGAGGGTGCATCCTCATGGCTTGAAAATTCTAACATAGGACATAACACCACTAACAATGCCTCATATCAGATGGAGGCCTTTGCTGTATCAGGTTGCAGTTCTTGGGTCAATAATGTGAATAAAGGTATGTGCCAGTTTCAGGATTTTCTTCCACAAGTTGCTGTACTGATGTGTTGTGATAGGTTCTGCAAAGATGACAACACAACAGGAGAGTGTAAAGGAGTGTTGGATACTTATCCTGGATGGCCTTAGTATGTCATATCATATTTTCTGGGGCAATAACTGATTATGGTCTTAGAGAATGCTCTCAGAGCTAAGCACCAACTTTGAGACAATATTGTAATAAACTATGATCATTATGAAGACAAGGTTGTTGAGGTTCTCAGAGTTGAGCTTGTTGGGTGGCCCCTCAACAGTCCTATTTGCAACCCAGGCAAGATAACAACAAATGAAGCTATTATACTCCATAATGCACTCAAAAGTGAGGCATGTAAGTGGGTTGACCTCTCTTCAGAGAAGGTGGGTGTTAGAAATGCCAGAAATGCCCAGTGGTGTTACGAACTATTTTCCTTTTTCCATGCTTACCATACTTACTGACTCCTACTGTATGCTTACCACTGACTGATGACTCCAGAACCACCTCCAAATCTCGTAGCTAAGTGACTGCTGTGCCACTGTACTATATTCCGATGACTGATGAGACTGAGACTCCCTGTACTAGTGCACTACAATTGATCAGATACTACTAGTACTAGTATTTACCTGACTCGACCCTAGTAGTACAATTATGCGACCCATCTTGTATATAAGCCTCTGTAGCATTGCAGTTGAGCTCTAAGCTTTACTTCGTACCCAATCTACATTCTTCTCTTGCCCTACTGCCCAGTAGCACCTTGAGAGTGTCATAACACCACTCCCCACTCTACCTCTCACCTTGCTGCATCCCTGCACTTCACTGGATCGCTCCAGAGCCTCCTTAGTGCTATAACTAAGTCCTAATTGTCACTACTTGCTTAAAGAGGCAGGCATCGTGTGCCATTGGCCGTGTATACATCTGCAGTGTCAGAACAGCCTGTAGAGCCATAACAAGTGGGTGGTGCATGGTGAGCAGGTGTATGGGCCACCTCAAATGAAGTGTGCTAGGAAGGCTTCTTCTGTTCTTACTTTGATACCTAAAATTACCTTTGCTCATCTACTTGGCATTATCTTAGTATGCTTTTTATCTTAATAGATGTGTTTTTGTTAATTGATGATACAAATGAGTTTCCAAGACTTAAACCCTAAATCTAGCTATGACCTGACACCTCAACCTCAAAGAACTGTGGCAGCAGCATATATACATTGGACCATAAGATATTTGAGATTGACTTATTGTGTACTACCTAGAATATTGTGAGAATATGAGTAAGGTCTGATCTTTGCTCTCTGGTATTGCAAATATGTATACTGCAATTGCAATTATGTTGTTATAGCACACAGTGAGTTTTTTTTTTTTTTTTAGTGCAAAAGGCCTTTATTTCAAGGAGAATTGGAGGGAAGTTCGACCTAATGTGTACAGAAAATACTATGTAAATGACAGTTCCAGTCCTATCAAAGTACTCTCCATGTCTACCTCTTCTCTCAATTTGCACAGCTGAGATGCATCATCCTCTGTCAATATACCATGGTGCTCTCTGAAAACCAAAACTCTCACCTCATCCTCCCAAGTAATGATCTTCTGGGCCATAGACTCTGAGGGTGATGGAGGCATTGTACATTTGAGGATCAGAGATGAGGCATTTGAGGGGAGGGAAGTAGCATGCACAGAAGCAACAGGGCCCAGCCTCAGTGCCAGCACCACCCATTCTTTACCCAGAGCTAAAGCCCCAGGTGCCTTGCCACCCTCTACCCCCTGCCCTACCTTCGCTGCCTTCTGAGCCATCTGGGTCTTCTTCTGGGCCTCTCTCTTTTTTGCCTTGCACTTTGCAGTGTGCTTAACTTGAGGCTGAGCTGGCAGGTTGAAGAACCCCTTGCACAGGCCCTCTGAGAGAACTTCACAAACAAATGCAAAGATAACCTTCTTTAGCTTCTTCACCAGTGGGGCTGGGGGCCAAGTGTGAGACATCTGATGGGGCATGAGCTGCAGAGCAGACCACAGAAGGAAAGTGTGGTACTGGGGAGTGAACTCAACCCAGATAAACTCCCCTGAATTGGTTTTCTGAGCCAACTCAATGTGCTTCACCAGCACCTCCCTAGAGAGGTACCAGTTACAGCAGAGGAGATTGTGAAGATCAAAGACAGATGGGTCATTGATTGGGAAGGGCATGTTTACAGTTGTAACAAGGCTAGGCTTGGGGCCAGGCCCTGAGACCCTGGGCACAGGGTCAACATGAGGGGGTACAGGTGCATGAGGCAGGGTAAGTGCTGGGGCATGAGGCAGGGACATGTCCATGGGTGTGTGAGGCCGAGGAGCCATGGGTGGAGGGTGAGCAGGGCATGGTAGCTCCCCTAGCTCCATATAGATAGCTTCATCATCCAGGATGTCTTCCTCGAGTATGGGAGAGCCAGTAGACTCCTGCCACTTCTCAGATGTCCTGGTCACAGCATTATAAGAAAGCACCATGTTGTCTGCCACATTGACAGGTGATGCAGGAAGGTTGAGATCAGCTGAGGCACAAGCAGCATCATAATGTGCAAAGTAGATGGCATGCTTGGGGCATGCCTCCCACTTGACACACTCAGCTACTATATGAGAAAGGCCAAGGAAAGGGATCCTAGCTTTGGGGGCCAAAAAAAATAGATGATGGTGGTAAGAAGTCAAGAAGGCTTGAGATGCATACAGTGAGTTGCCACAATTGGCACCATCTAGATGGGATCAGTTGGTGATACTTGCACCACTCTATCTCCTTCAATGTCTGAAGGCCTGTCTTCCTATGGCCAAGGTATCCTTAGGACACTGATAATTTATTTCATTGCTCTCCATAATCACCTGCAATAACATATATTCAATTGGTCAGTTCAGCTCAAGTCCAAGTCCAAGTCCAAGTCATCTATGCCTAAGGTATGACATGGGTAACCCCTGGGTATTTTTCCTCAAACCCATACCCATACCTGTGAACACCATACCTGTATGGATAAGGGTATGGGTATACCCCAGAACTCATGTGTTTAAGTATGAAACCCATAGGTTTGCAAACACCGTTGCAAAACCTGTGGGTTTCAGTCCATTGCTCAAACTTGCTATAACTACTTGCTACAACTACAACTACTACTATGATTACATTACTCGCACTTCCCCGACACAGCACTAACAGCAGCTACCACATCCTTGAACACAACAAGGCCACAACACACCCATGACCCAAAGCAGAGGAAAGCCCAAATTGAAGAGGGCGAGAGGCTGTTGCGCATGAACGGGAGAAGATGGCGGCCTTGCGAGAACATGCATTCGACAGAGGTAGATGTGGCTAAATGAAATGAGTCATCTTTCTGTAATAGCAGTTGATAATAAATAAAACATACCGGGGATGCTGAGATAGTCCAACGCCATCCGGTGAAGATTCGGATAGGTGTGCTTGTTGTCCATCCACCACTTCAATGGATCCTTCACGTTCTTGACAGGGAGGGAAAGATAGTCCTGGATCTCACTTGCATGAGGACAGGTTGTGACTGAAAGGTTGCCAAACAGTGTGAAGCCATTGTCATCCTTGGCATTTGCATGTTTCGCAGGCATTGTATCCGAGTCAGAGGCCACCTTCTCATACTTTGCACGGTATTCCTCTTGGACCAGGGTCTCAGCTTCCTCGATCCAATCTTTCTCCCAGTTGTGATTGCAGAAATACTCAAGTTTCATGCCCAGGTGTAGGACCATGGCGATGCAGTATATGGTGGAGGAGTTGGTGAGGGAATAGTAACGGTCCATTTTCTTGCATGCGAGCTTCATGGCAGCCACGAGGGAGGGGTGGTATGCTTTTCCTGTCTTGTAATTGAGGCCATCTGTGAGCCGGTCCATAGCAGGAATTACAGCGGCGACACTGGCAGAGTCTTAGGAGAAAAAAAGGGTCACATTCTTATATTGCTATGGAAGAGGGTTAGCGCATTGGATGATAATCGACAACAATGCTTACCAATAGGACAGCAATGAGATCTTCAGCGATAGCCCATTCATCATCATCCAGCTCGAACTTCCGGAGCTTGACAGACTTGTCAGCTGTCATGGTGTTGATGGTGGCACGATACTTGACGGCAAAGCTAAGCATATAATAAGTGGAGTTCCAGCAAGTGACAACGTCGCGAGGGAGAATGCGTGACTTCAAGTTGAATTGCTTGCAATAGCAACACCAGGCAGGGAGGGCAAGAGTTGTCGAACGTATGATCACAAAAGCGAGAAGGTGAAGCTGTTGGATAATGATCAATAAACACTAGTACTGTAGGTCAATAAAATGAACTATGTACCTTCGTTACAACTTGACGAATGGCAGTTGTATCTGCCATGAGCTCCTCGCATGCATCTGCCTTCAAGTCATTGAATTCATCGATGCCATCGTCAGCATCATCTTTGTCAGGGACATCCGGAAGGTCCTTGTCCTCGTTGTCTTCATCCTCATTGTCATCATCATTGTCATTGCCTTCTGTGCCCAGGATATTGTCGCCATTGCCATCATTTTGGGAACCCACTTCAGAAGTATTTCCTAACTCAGCATTGAAGGGATGAAGGAGGGTTTTGGCAGAGAGCTGCAAAGTGTGGTTGAAGCAGCAGACATGGTTCTCCAGCTCAAAGGCATTGGGCATCTCTGCAAGTGCTACTACCTGTGTGTCATTTGAGGTGGTGTTGTCTGCACTCACAGCAAGGATCTGCAGCAATGGTAAGTCCAAAAATAAAAAGATATAACACAAATGTACCTTATCCTCGAGCCCGAATGTCCCAAGCATCTCCTGAAATGCTTTTGCCAAGGTTGCACCGGTGTGAGACTCGGGGATCTCAATAATGTCCAATAAAAAGGCAAGCATGGCCCCCTCGTGTTTGATGTGCACAGTCCATGCGACAAATGCATGGTGGTTGGTTGACGTCCATGTGTCAGTCGCAAAATGGATATGCCCAGGGTGATTGTGAAGAAGCTTGATGATATGCTCACGGCACTTCACATAAGCTGCCCTGACGTTGCGTTGAACGGTGTTGGGAGAAGGAACCTTGAGGTGGGTGTGGCCTGTCTTGAAGAGGTTGACAAGTTTGGGGTCTGAGACAATGGATGCAGGGCAATTGCTTTCTGCTACCCACTTTGCAATATGGGCCCTGATGTACATAAGTAAAAAAAGAATGCTATAATGATTCTACTTACCGGAACTCAGGGTTTGTGTGCGGGCGATTTGAATATGTGACCTGCCGCTGTCCTTGGCAGGCAAAAACCTGGAATATATTTCTGCTGTGGTTGGTGCAGGGCTCCCCATTGATGGCTGCATTGACTGCATCCTCGCCAAAACAGTGGATTGTGTGATGTCGAAGGTTGGCAGATGAGGTCTTATCGCCTTTGTCTTAATAACATTGAACGCCTTTAGTCTTGGTCTTGCACTTCGTCGCAGTGCATTTGAAAAAGTGAGAGATGCACCCTTTGTGTATCTCAACTGTCACAACAGGGTCAAAGAATGAGTATATCAGGGACCTCCATGATTTCTGAGCATCCGCTAGGATTGAGATGAGCATGAAGTGAGAAGAGAATGATAAGTACATGTACAAAGGTCCTTCTCCAGCTCTTCATGCACCGAATCAACATTGATGACCTCCATTGACCTGCCAGTTTTGGTGCTGGTTTGGTTCTCTGAGGCTGTGGGGTCATCGTCCACATCACTGCCAACAGGCAAAGAAACATTCGATGGCAAATGTTTGGCCCGCTTGAGGGGCTGAGCGATTGTCAATTTCTTGACACACTTGATGCCATTCTTGATTGACTTGCCACTGGATTTGTTTGCACTGGACAGAGAGGTTGTCGAGGCCACAGAATGGTGTGATGAAAGCAAGGACTTCGTTGAGGGCTTCATGACAACACAAGATGTCAGCAGGTGAAAGAAAAAAAGAAAACAGAGAAAAAAAGAGGAGATTTATCGTCACCTTTAAATTATGCAGCCAGATCTTAATGAACTGGTCCTTTCTGTCAACCGCAAAAAAACCCATCACAGCAGGAAGGGTAAAGGCCATTGTTGAAGAAGATGCTGGATTGAACGTTAGTGGCATTGGGGATTGGAAAATATTTTTTCCCACGCACATAAAAAGTGGCAAACTGTTGGATTATGGCCTATAGTGGGCCCAATTGGGAGGGAGAAAAAAGCTAGAAAAAGTTAGTGTAAGAGTGACGAAAAACCCGTAAACCTGCAAGCATGGGTATGACAAATCTGAACCCGTACCCATACCCGTGGCCACCTGTAGCCAGATTGTCACGGTGTGACCCATACCCGTGTTATGCCTTAGCATTTGTATATAGATGCCATGCTCTTTTTTCCCTTTGTCTCTCCCACATCTCACTGTTATCCTGTCAACAGCACCCTCACCCAATAAGACTCTTTTCTTATAACAAAATAAGTTACCCTAATGTCTTTCTCAGATCTACTCAACACCCCTCACTACAGCTCATGCTCGGCCGATTCCTCTTTTGCATGGCACACTGGCTTGACGACTTTCAATTATAGTGATCTCCTTTCTCCTGCCAACATCTCATTTGGTGGCATGACAACTCCTGGTTCGGTAACTGGAACAGAGGGCCGTGAATCAGGTGCATATATTTCATATGCTCAACTCTAGCAAGATCAGCAAGAGCCGCTCAAGGCATCCCTTCAGCTGAGGCAGAACAGGCCACACCTAGAACAGACAGCAGTGAATCCGATCTCTCCACTCCACCATGGCAGAACTCATTGAATGTCATTAGGATCTGCGAATTGAAGCAGAAGACATTCGAGTACCCCATGAAGATGGTACCAGGTTTTGAGATCCCTGGCTAGTATGTATATTCCTTAGGTTGCTACTGAAACTAACTGCTGGCATTAGCAATTTATGTGCCAAAGATTGGTGCAAATTCAACCCTGAAGGCACGTGCGGGCAATTCAACCAGTTCTGGGACAAACTGGGTGAAGGGACCCACAAGGTATGTCACTTCAACCAAATGTAACCACATGTGCAAAGCTCACAAGTTATCACACATGTCCAGGGGTACAAAGACAAAGCGAAAGAAGCCAGGGGCCCCAAGTCACCAGGCACCTTTGAGCGAGTGCGCCAGAACATGTACAAGCACAAGGGCAAAAAGGTGGCATTGAATGAGTAGATTTCTGTCTGTCTGTAAATCGCCAACTTAGGTTTTCCTGGAAGGGAGGGGTATTTGTAGGGGTTCATTAGCATTCGTTTTTGTCTGTAATCTGATGGGATTTGATCCCGTTCAAATAAATAAAGTGTATTCAGAATCGATAATAATGAATGCTTGTGATTTCCATCACATGTCTGATAATAAGGAATGCTTTTGATTGCCATCAAACATTTGATAACAACCTATCAAGTTCTGTTACATCCATTTTTAATACCGGGTTATGCCACTTTAAGAACTCAAAACGAACTCCCTCACTCATCCGATGCTATCCGATAACAATCGACCACAATCGTCGGATTTCTGGCTGGGCCTCAACAATAACACAATTGCCACAAACACAGATATGAATGCCACCACCAAAAATACAGCCAATGCAAAGCAAATGGTGGCAATGCAAATGCAAACAGTGGCAACTTGAACAATGGCAACTTGAACAATAGCAACTCGAACTGTCACTGCCACATAGTGCAGTTAACAATAGACTAAGCATGAAGGGATAGTCTGACTGCTAAGTAGTGTTCCAGATGTACTGAATCGATAATGAGGATGAGAGAGATGACTCTGAAGTGTCATCCAAGGCTTTGCCTGATAAGGGTTCCTGCTAGATAAGATTCAATCCTATAGCCACCCACAGTGTAAATGGTGAAGAGAAGTATATTGAGACCTGAGAGACAGGAGACTCAACTTGCTGTCTTAGGGACAGCAAGGTAGGGTTTATATACAGCTCTGATCCTTATCTATGAGGTAACAAATGCAAGGCCTCCATGAGGCATATAGTAGTACACGAGGGGAACACAAGGCATGACACAAGGCAAACACATGTCAGAACACACATAAACCATGAGGCATACCCACTTTAACTCTGTTAGGCCAGTTCCAGAACTTACACTGGTACATTGGAAACTCTGATCCCAGAGGCCGGTAACATTACCCTCCCACTAGTTGTTGAGCCCCTGTGAGGCATGATGTGCTGCCACCTTAACCCAGACCCTCTCCTTCCACCCCAAAGTCCACATTGTAGGATAGGGGGAGAAGCAGCCTTCTATGTGACCCAGTTGCTGCTGGACGTGGGAGCTGATAAGTCATCCCTTGCTAATGTTGCGAGCCTCACGCATACTCTCCAGGTCCAGCTGCAGGAGTTTGATCTTATCTTGAAGAGTTGTGATGTTGAGGTTGATGGATCGGTAGTGAACCACCTCTGCTGTATATCCCCAGTTGAATAGGGCATCAGTTTTGGCCCAAAGGGCAGCAAAGTTGGTCAGAGAACCAATGAGGAGTCAGCAGAACCATGGTGCAATTGGTTTCACAGGATTGTCTTCATCACAGTTGTAAGAAGCAGTGATGTCACAAACATAGGGGTTCTTGTCAGTGTTTTGACCTTGGAAGTATGTGGCCACTCGTCCATCACCCAGCATCTTGACCCATCTTGCCTTTCTGAAGACTCTGTTACCTGCAGGAATGCAAATGGTTTTGCAGGCACTATTTCTGATGGCAGTTTCATAACTGTCAGGGGCCATGTGATACTCTTTATTGTAGTTGGCCAGCTTGGCCTCTGCTGCTTCAGCCCGTTCTGTGAGGATTCTAGTGTGGGCATCGTATGTGAGTTGTCTGGCATCAATGGTATTGGCGAGAGTGGTGCACATGGCCCAGAGTACCAGGACAGCAAAGTCGAAGCTGGCTGTGAGGGCATTGCAGGTGGTAGATAGGGATAGGCAACCCATGGCAATGGTTTCTGGGTCGAGCTGCAGGGCTTTGTGGGGGTTACATAGGGGGTGAATGCTGAGAGGAGTGAGGGAAGGAGGGGGAATTGGGAGCAGCAAGTCGGACATAGGGGATTTGTTGTGTGCAGGAGATTCATTGCAGTCAGACATGAGGTGTGGTAGGATGGTAAAGAGGATGCTGAGGATGGCAAGGGTTTGGTTGGGGTCTGAGTCCAGTTTTTAGAAGTGGTTGTGGTAGGAGCAGGTCTCGTAGGGGCAGTCACAGTCAAGGAGGAAGCAGTGGTTGAATGGGAGGTGGACTTTGTAGGTTGGTGCGTTGATGGGGAAGACTATGAAATATGGGCAGAAAGATCCCTGGTGGTTGTTGAATGGTTTGGGGTTTGGCTCCAGTTTTTATCAATGGTAGGGACAGAGGGAAATCCAGCAGAAGCAGGAATGCTCATGGGAATGGGATGGGGGAACTTTGTTAAGAAAGTGGAAGGCAAAGGTGTGGAGGTTCTGTCGAGGTTGGAATTGGAAGTACCTTTTGGGATTGAAGGTGAATTTGAGGTTTGAAGATGGGGGACGAGAAGTGATTGGAGCCAGTGTGGTAGGTTGGGGCTTTGTTGGTATATTGAGAGGGTTTTTATAGATTCTAGTGGGTGTTTATAATAGTACTGTTTTACAAGAGAGGGGGCGTGAATGGAGCCAGCCGGTTCCCATATGTTGTCACTTTTGGGGTATTCTTGCCACTTGATGAGGTACTGGAGAGCTCTGGATTGTCCATGACATTGGTGGCTTCTTATCTGTTCCACCTTGTATTCTTCTTCATTGATAAGGTCAGGTGGAGGCCAGGAGAAGTTAGGGCCATGGGCATTTGTTTCGTGATAGGGTGATAAGAGTGAGGCATGGAACACATTATGGATAGTCCAGGTTGGGGATATGTCGAGCCGGTAGGCTACCAGGGATGTCTGAGTGGTGACTTTGAAGGGTCTGTACCATTTCGGGAGTAGTTTGGTTTTCTGATAGGGAAATTTGAGGTTCTTGCCATCAAGCCATATGTGATCTCCAGGTTTATATTGGGCCAGTAGGTTTGATGATCCTTCTGCAACTCATTTGAGGGTTGTGATTGCTTGTTTCTGATAGGCCTTGAGGCAGGCCATGCATTTTTCCACCATTTCATTATTTAATGGGGGCATCGATGGGGGAAGCAGGGTGACCTCATGTCTGAAGAGAATCTGATTGGGCAATAGCCTGGTGGTTGTGTTTCTCCAGTTGTTGTGTACTGCTAACATGAGTGATAGCCATTCAGTCCAGTGTTCTGGATGTGAAGATGTCATAAGGTGGAGGTATTGTTCGATCCATTGGTTTTTCTATTCTAATAGGCTGTCTGTTTGGGGGTGGAATGCTGTTGACACATTTTGATTGGTTCATAGCACCCTAGCCAGTGCACAGCTGAAGTGGGAGGTAAAGTGGGGGTCTTTGTCACTGATGACTTTGCTGGGGATTCCAAACCATCTGTAGACATTGTTTATGTAGAGTTGTGCAATTCCTGAGCCAATGATCGTTGTTGAGCAGGGGAGAAAGATTGCTGCTCTTGAGCATCCATAGTTAATGATGGTGAGAATGGCATCTTTCCCTTGGTATGGAGGGAGTCCCGTAATCAGGTCCATAGCTACATGTTGGAATGGCCATGTACCTTCTTTTGTCCCAATATGGTATAGTGGCATTTTAGTTCTGTGAGTTTGAATTTTGTTTTGTTGGCATGTGGCACATCCTTTGATGTAGTCAGTGATCCAGTCTTTCATTCCTGTCCAGTGGTATTTCTCTTGGGTGTGTCTGAGCATTTCATCGCATCCTGGGTGTCCTGCTGTTGGGTGGTCATAATATAGGATCATTAAGAAGTGCTTGAGTGACTTGTCTTCTTCTGGGATAGGGATTGTGGTGGTTGATGGAGTCAGCATGGTTCTGCAGCATGCTGGGGGAATAACGATGATTCCTTGGTTGTCATTGGCACCTTGGTCGGTGCCAGGTGGTTGGGAGAGTGTGTTGGCTGCTTCGTTATCTTTTCTGGGGATGTGCTCAATGATATAGTCATATTCTTAGAGGTTTGCATGCTATCTGGCAGTTTGTCTGTTTAAGGTATGTGGGGACTTCCAGTATTGCAGATTTGCATGGTCAGTGCAGATAATAAAGGGTTCTTGCATCCATCCAGGTATGGTCTCCAATGTGCGAGAGATTTCATAACTGCTAGGAGTTCTCGTTTGTAGATGTCATAGTTTCTTTCCATAGGGGTGAAGGTGGCTAAGTAGTATGTGATAGGATGGAGGACTGGTTTTTGCTGGTTTTTGGAGTGCAGGTGTGTCATCGTCACCCCTTTGCAAGAGTATGGCTCCCATGCCATACGCCAATGTGTCGCATTGAAGGATGAATTGTTTTTTGAAGTTGGGTTGTGCCAGTACAGGGTTTATACACATCCTAGTTTTGAGCTCTTCAAAGGCCATTATCTGCAGGTTGTCCCATGTCCAGGTTGTTGCCTTTTTTGTGAGATCTAGTAGTGGTCATGCGATTTTTGAATAATTTGGTATGAAGTACCGGTAGTAGCCTGTGAACCCTAGGAATTTGCACACTTCTGTTGGTGTTGTTGGTGCTGGGTAGTCTGCAATGCCTTGTAGTTTCTTTGGGTCCATTTTAACCATCTTGCCTCCTACAATAACTCCTAGGTAGTTGACCTATTTTTGTTTGAATGTGCATTTTTCTGGTTTGAGGTAGAGGTTGTTTTCTTCAAGTTTCAACAGGATATGGTGTATATAATTGCAGTGCCACTTGATGTGTTCTTCTTCTGTTTTGTTGTTCTGTTGTTTGGTGTGAATCAGGATGTCATCCATATATACCAAGAGCCATCATTGTGCAATCTCTGGTCTGAAGATGACATTCATCATCCTCTGGAAGGTTGCCAGAGAGTTGGTGAGCCCAAAGAACATGACTGTAGGTTCGAATAATCCTTGGGGTGTGAGGAACGCTGCCTTTCATTTGTCACCTTCTTTGATCCTAATGTTGTTGTAACCCCACTGGATGTCAAATTTGGTAAACAGCGTGCATCCACTGAGGCGGTCGATGGTTTGGGATATAAGAGGCGATATGGTGCGATCTTTGATAGTTCATTTGTTTACCAGTCAGTAGTCTTGTACTGGTCTAAGTTTCCCATCCTTCTTCTTTATGAAGAAGAAGTTGGCACAGTAGGGGGAATCAGATGGTCATATAGTCCCTCGTTGTAGATGCTCTGAGAAGAACTTGTCTGCTTCTTTGAGTTCTTCTTGGGTGAGGGGTAATAGTTGTCCTGGTAAGGTGTTGGGGGTGCCAGGCAGTAGTTCGATTGCGTGGTCCCATACTGAGTGTTCTGGTAGTCTTTGGGAGGCTTCTTTGCTAAATACCTTGCCATGCATATGGTATTCTTCAGGGACCTTTTTGAGGTTGGGATTTGTGGTAGTGTTGTTAAATGTAACTTGTCCAATGTAGTATTGGTCTCGATGCATGGGTTGTGGGACATTGCAGGTATGGGGGACAAAACATGCTTTCATGTAGTTGATAGCATGGGCAATGATGGGTAGTTGGGTGTAGTCAATCCAACCTCTTTTCCAGTCAATTTTTGGTTGGAATGCCATGAACCATGGATAGCCAAAGATGGCTTTGTGTTCTCCTAGTTGAGTTAGGAAGAACTGCATGTTGACCTTTTGGGTTCCTATCTGGATGGATTAGGGAATAGCACGGGTATGGCAACCCATGTGGGTAACGGGTATGGGTAGGTCACAGGTACAGGTATGGGTCACGCTGGCGTTACCCATTACCCCTGCCAAACCCGCCACTACACAAGTGCATCAATGCACTTGCACTGATCTTTCTTACCTTGTACTAATTTTTAGCTTTTTTTCTCTGCCTAATCAATCTTTTGTTTGCTTAATTTCCATTTCTTCCCTTCTTTCACGTTGTCGGGTGTATCACCGAGTCGCTGATGTACCAGTCTCGTGTGCTCATGTTCTTTCTGTTTCTGTTTGGCCTCGATTTTCAGGGACAAATAAAGCCAAACTCAAACACGCACAAACACCAACACTTTCGAAATCGAACTCAACGGTCTCTTCTCACTGCACCAATGATAACACAAGCGCTGCTGATGTCAATGCGAATGCTGCAAATACAAACAACACGACCGGCTCAATCACAAACAACCTAAATGCCAGTAACAGTGCCCAACCCAAACGCCACCAACGTGAATGCCACCAACGAAATGCAAATGTCAACGAAATGCCAATGCCGACCCAAATCCAAACAAAGCCAATGCCAATGTGAGCATGAGCACAAGCTGCAAATGCAAACACAAGGCGAACCTGAACCTGAATGCTGCAAATGCAAATGCAAATGAGCCCAATGCAAACACGAACACGAGCCACAAACCCAAACACAATGTGAACCCAAATGCTGCCAACAAAAACCCAAACGAGGCCAACACAAACATGAATGCCGCAAACACAACACGAACCCAAACCCGAATGCTGCCAACAAAAACCCAAACAAGGCCAACACGAACATGAATGCCACAAACACAACACAAACCCGAACCCGAACACCACCAACACAATGCAAACGCAAGCCCAAATGGGGCCAACACAAACACAAATCTGAGTCTGAACACCCTTAATGCAAACACAACACAATCTCAAACTCAAATCCAAGTCCAAATGTTGCAAATGCAAATGCAATGCAGACGAAAATGCAACACAAACGCAAATGAAACACAAATGCAAATGAGGACAACGAAAGCCCAAACGCTGCCACCAATGCCAACGTGAATGCGAATACAAGCTAGACAGACTAGCACCATTGTCATTAGCTCCTGCATCCAAAGGATCCTGCAATTGCGGAACTTCTTAGATGCAGGAGCTGAAGGTGTATGATGCTTACAATGGGAGACAGCAGGTTACCCCTACCCATCTGACCCCTTGGCTATAACCTGCGGGTTGCAGGTATGGGTTGAACGTGGGTATGGGTACAGGTACGCTCAAAAGTACCTGCAGGTTACCTGTGCCATTCCTTAGGATAGATAGGTTGGTGTAGTGTGTAAGGGCTCTGTTTTGGTTTTCTGTTCTGTCAATGTTGAACAGTGGTCTGGGATTTGGGAGTTGTTTGATGGGTAGTTGCAACCATTTGGCATATTCCAGATTCATGAAGTTTTCTGTGGCACCAGAGTCTACTAGGGCTACCACCTCGGCTCTTTTCAATACAGAGTGGACAAATGCACGAACAGTCATCGATTTTTGAGCTGATATGTATATGGGGTCCGATTCTGTATAACTTGTACTTTGTCTGATCAGTGCTGACCTAATCAGATGCTGGAAAAATCCTCAGCTATGCCCATCTGTTGGGCCATCTCGTTTCTTTCCTCCTGAGAGAGAGTTTCTAATTCAGTGCAGATGTGTGCTACACGAGTGGGCATATCTTGTTGTTGTTGTTGGTAGTGTTGCTGTTCTGGGTTGTTTTGGAATCCATCGAATTCAACCAGATTTGCATTGATCTGGGGGCATTGTGCATGCCTCTGGGGACAGTTATGTGTGTAGTGGCTAGTTTTACCACAATTGAAGCATGCATTGCTGAAGTTTGAAGTTTGCACGATGTTTGCTCTAGGTCCTTAGCATGGTGGGCCCCATTGTCTCTGCCCTTGCCCTTGGGGATGGTGCTATCCTGAATTGTTTGGGGCATGTCCTCAGCTGAGATCCATAGGGACAGGTCTGTTGTTCATCCAATTGGGTGCATTGGATGTGTTAAACCCTTCTTGGGCTCTTGGTGCTTGCCAGTTTCTCTGAGGGGGGCACTGTTGGTTATTTCCTTGCCAGTTATTGTTCTGGGGGTGATTGGGGCAGTTGGTGTTATCGGGGAAGGGTGCCTTTCCTACGACCTGCTGTAGGATTCCTTGGACTGTAACCTGTGATTGCACAATACTTTCTAGTTTGGTTTTGAGGTTGTGGTAGTTATTGGGGAGCAAGGGGTCTGCCATTTTGAGCAGCATAAAGCATGGTAGGTTCTTGATAAATTTGTGGCAGGTTTCCAAGTGATTGAGATCATATTCTGCTTTGATAACTAAGTCTTCGAATTGACTAGTATATTTGTTGACAGTGAGTCTGTCCATCTTGAGGTCCTCTATCTGGTTTCTGGCTTGTTCCAGTTCAGTAGTGTCTTGGAAGTGTTCGAAGAAGCATTGTACAAATAAGATCCATACAAGTGGGATGTTGTCTGAAATGGGGTCAAGTGTATCAAGCCAGTTGCCCATCTGGCATGCCCATAATGCTACTTTGTCACCTTTAATGAGGGTAAGGGTGAATGTGACTTTCTTGATTGGGGAGTTAAACCCTGTGATGTCAGCATTGATGCAGAGGTATGCTTTGACTTCTTCTATGAATTGTTTGGCTTGTTTTCTTTTGCTGGTGAAGTACTGGGGTAGGCTTCC
Organism: Russula virescens; assembly: GCA_003316435.1. Classification (NCBI taxonomy): domain Eukaryota; kingdom Fungi; phylum Basidiomycota; class Agaricomycetes; order Russulales; family Russulaceae; genus Russula; species Russula virescens. The sequence goes on along the minus strand of QFEY01000718.1, from coordinate 28,728 downwards.
TATGGCTTTGATGTCTGGGTTAACTGGGATAGGTTGTAGAATATTCTGGTTGGGTGGTCCTCCTGCCAGGCCCCCTGGTTCTTCTGGTGGTATGGGTCCTCCTGGTGGTGCGGGTCCTCCTGGTGGTGCAGGTCCTCCTGGTGGTGCGGGTCCTCCTGGGGGTCCACCTGGTCCTCCAGAGCCTCCTGGGTTTCCTCCAGGGTTTGGGTTGTTGGGGTCTGGTTTTCCCAATGCTCTATTGAGGTTGCTCATGATCTTTTTGCCTTGTTTCTCTTGTCTGGCCTTTTCTAAGGCTTTGATGATGTCATCTTGTTCTCCAGTGGAGGTGTGGGTAATTGTGGTCGTGGCCATTTTGGCTGCTAGATCTTCAATCACTTTATCATCTTCTTGTTTGTCAAATTGTTGTATGTCTGTGTTCAGGGATCCAAGTTCGAATTCGTTTGTGGTGGCTCAATATTCGATGTTTCTCCACTTGTTCTTGTAGAAGGTTACTGCCTTAGATTGTTTGTTGAGTTTGCCTTGGGTGCTGTCTGTAAAGATTAGGAACAATGGTGATCTGTCTTTTGGGTCGAATTGAAAAACTCTTGTGTTGGGTACTCTGCTAAGTACATCATGTGGTTGTAAGTAGATCCTAGAGAAGGATCTGTCATCTTCGAATCATGGTGCCAGATTGTAAGAAAGTTGAGTCTAATGTCACCACCATGTAGTGCAGTCAACAATAGACTAAGTGTGAAGGGATAGTCTGACTGCTAAGTAGTGTTCCAGATGTACTGAATCAATAATGAGGATGAGAGAGACAACTCTGAAGTGTCATCCAAGGCTTTGCCTGGTAAGGGTTCCCACTAGATAGGATTCGATCCTATAGCCACCCACAGTGTAAATGGTGAAGAGAAGTATATTGAGACCTGAGAGACAGGAGACTCAACTTGCCATCTTAGGGACAGCAAGGTAGGGTTTATATACAGCTCTGATTCTTATCTATGAGGTAACAAACACAAGGCCTCCATGAGGCGTATAGTAGTACACAAGGGGAACATGAGGCATGACACAAGGCAAACACATGTCAGAACACACACAAACCATGAGGCATACCCACTTCAACTCCGTTAGGCCAGTTCCAGAACTTACACCAGTACATCGGAAACTCCGATCCCAGAGGCCGGTAACACGAACAATGGCAACTTAAACAATGGCAACTCAAGCAGCAGCAACACAACACAAACAGGGCAACACAAACACCAACCCAAGCAAGTCCAAACACAAATGCAAATGCTGTCAATGCAAGCACAAGCACAAGAGCAAATCTAAATGCAAATGCAAATGCTGCCACCCCAAATGCTGCCACCCCAAATGCTGCCAATGCAAAGTGAACAGCAGCAATGTGAATAGCACTAACACAAACACAAACACAAACACACATAAGTCCAAATGCAAAAGCCACCACTGCAGATGTTGCCAATGCAAAGCAAACAGCAGCAATGTGAATGCAAATGGCACTAACACAAACATGCATACAAGTCCAAATGTGAATGCTGTCACCCCAGACACTGCCAATGCAAAGCAAATGGCAGCAACACAAGCACAAATGCACATGCAAGTCCAAATATAAATGTGAATATCGCTGATACAACACACTCGCAAGGCTGCAAACACAAACTCAAGAGCAAATCCAAATGCAAATCCAAACACAAACATAAACACTGCAAACACAATGCCACAAATGCAAGCCTGAATACCACCATTGCAAATGCTACCAACACACACACAAATGCAAGCACAAATCCAAACACAAATGCAAGGCCAACAAGGCCAGCCAGATGGTGTAGCATCACATACTAGCTTCTCAGCTCCTGCACTTAAAGGATCTTGCAATTGCAGGTCTTCTTAGATGCAGGAGCTGATGGTGTTATAATGCCTACAATGTGAGACAGCAGGTTACCTGCACCTGTCTGACCCCTTGGCTATGACCCATGGGTTACAGGTATGGGTTGAACATGGGTATGGGTATAGGTATGCTCAAAAGTACCCACAGGTTACCCATGCCATTCCCTAAGTACCACTGGCCAGAGATGTGTAAGTCAGTTCATCCCCACATCCCCATTCCTGCTCCTCAATACCCCAGAGGCCTCCAGGCCATTCAACATCACACACTCTTATATTTCTATATCTAACTGGGATCTTTTACATGCACTCTCCTTCTTGATATGGCATGGTTTTCAAGTTTGCATCCAGCAAGATTTTGTGGGACCTGATCCCTAGCCACCTAAGGTTCCATTGTTTATACTCCAAGTTCCTCTGCTCAAAGATATGTCAGTGTCACTGGTCATCCCAAGTCAGTTAATCTCCACATACCCCTTGCTCCCCAATCCCCCAGACACCTTCTACTCAGGATCTCTCTCTCTTGTGTCACAGTCTTGCCCTTACATTCTTAGCCTGGACATTTAGCAGTACTTCTTTCTCCTGCTTGACATTGCACTGTTTTCAAGCTTATGTCCAGCAAGATTTCTCTGGACCCAATCCCTATCTGCCTAGGGTATACACTTATTCACATCTAAGTTCTTATTGCTCTAAGACACCCCAGTTATCCCAGATCAGCCCATCCCCATATACTTCCCCTTTCTCACTGACCTCCCAGAGGCCTCTCACTCAATGTTTTGGTATTCCATATTCTTGATATTGCTGCTGACACCTGCTCTGCTTTGGCTGTCTGGTAATCTCCTGAAGGTATTTTCTGGTAGTTTGCTGGTGCACTTTGCCTTCTTTCCTAGTCTCTTTTTCTAACCCTCTTGACTTGGATCTTTTGCAGTGCTTTCATCTTTCCTTCTCTGCCAACTTGCCTCCTTTTCTGTCAAATACCAATGCTTACTTTCAACACATTAGGCTTGCATCCTCAACCCCTTTCTCCTGGGAAAGTTGCAGCAATGGGCCAAGCATAGCATATACTTAAAGCAATATCCATGTTCTTATCAATTTAAATATATTTATGTTAAGTGTTTATCCAATGGCAAGCATTGCTCCTGCAAGTCTAAGACACTGGAGAACACATGTCTAAGAAGCATCTAAATCTTCAATTTTATAGTCCATAGTTGTATTCTGTCAAGTATTCTGGTCCCAATAGTATATATATATATTATTTATTTAAGGGGAAGCTGTGTGAGCATGCTCACTGTTAGAGACAATAAGCTTGATGTGGGAAACAATTAGGCATCCGCACGGGTAACCTGCGGGTACATGGGACTCAACCCGTACCTGTACCCGCAGGTACCCTTACCCGCAAACCCACGGGTCGACCATTGCGGGTCACGCAGGTACGGGTATTGCTCAAGGGTCCTCAAAAAAAAAGTGACATTTTGTCGCATTGATGCGACACACAATATGGTAGTTACATGTGCTTGAAACTACTGATGTCGAAGTTAATATACTACATCTAAGTAACCCTAGCCCTGTTCGTTGCGCCCCGTCATCGCGCCATTATACATGCTGTTGTCGCCTCGCTATGCCACTATGTTTGCTGTTTGTTGTGTGTCATCGCAAGCCGTTGTCACACCATTCGTTGCATGTCTCTGCGCGGTTGATTGGGTGCCGTTCGTTGTGTGTCGTCACGCAGTTGATTGGGCCCTGTTGTCGCGCCGTTCATTGTGTGTCTTCACGCGGTTGATTGGACCCTGTTGTTGCGCCGTTCTTGCCCCGTTGTCGCATGATTCATTGCGTGTCCTCGCACGGTTGATTGGGCCCCATCGTCGTACTGTTCTTGCCCCGTTGTCACGCCGTTCGTTGCGTGTCCTCGTGTGGTTGATTGGGCCCTGTTGTCACGCCGTTCGTTGCGTGTCCTCGTGTGGTTGATTGGGCCCTGTTGTCGTGCAGTTGATCAGGTCCCGTTGTCGCGCCGCTATGCGCCCCGTTGTCGTGCCATTTGTTGCGCGTTGTTGTGCCGTTCGTTACGTCCTGTTGTCGTGTGTCAAGTCCAAGAAGTGTTGCATGGTTCCAAGTTGAGACACGAGTCACGTAAACGAACCGAGTACAAATATAGGTAAATAACACATTGGCACTCAAGGAAACGAGATGTGGCAGCTACACACAAGGCCAAATGGTCCGTGCGCGGGCCTGGGGGTATATAAACCCCCCCATTAAGACCCCGTTTTGAACTCTAGCTGGGCTCGCCCCAGCTCTTTGTTCGTTGTACTTACTTTTAAGCATGTAATAATTAGCTATTCATATATTAATATATACTTTCTTTTCTTTATCATTTTAGCTGCAGGTTGAGTGACAGGTCCATGGGTTAGCAAACTGTGACCCAGACCCATACCCGTAGGTACCCATACCCGCAACCCGTCCGGGTACTGCAAACCTGTGCATTTCCTTAGAAACAATGAGCTTGGTGTAAAGACACATTGTTCAGAGGTTGCCAAAGGCATGCTATGTGAGATTTCTTTTCTTTTAATTTTCTAAGTTGAGCTGGCCCAGTTCTGCTTTTCCTAGGGAGCACATGCTTAGAACCTCAAAATTTTCAAATTCTAAGTTTATAATCATATTTGGCTAATCATTCTGGTTCTAATGGTGTATATATATATATTATTTATTTAAGGGGAGGCTGCATAAGCATGCTCACCGTCAGAGACAATAAGCTCAGTGTGAAAACATGTTGTCCAGAGGTTGCCAAAGATATTGCCATATGAGATATCCTTATTTTAATCTTTTAAGTTGAGCCAGCCTGGTCCTGCCTTTCTGAAGGAAGTCAATACTTCAGGAACTCCAGAATATTTAAATTATAAGTTTATAATTGCATTTTGCTAATTATTCTGATTCCAACAGTATATATATATCATATTTATTTAAGGTGACATGGCATAAGCATGCTTGCTATCTGGAACAATGAGCTCAACATGAGAAACAATAAGCTCAGTGTAAAGTTACATCAACTGGAGGCTGCCAGAGGCATGTGCATACAGGAATGCACATAAAAGTCACACAGATGTCACACCCTCATCTGGCAATTCAGAACAAAAGTCAAGCTGGTCCAGTCCCCCTCTTCTTAGAAGCACACAACCTAGGAACATTTGAATTTTCAAATATTAAGCTCATATTCATATTCTGTTAATTATTCTGGTCCCAACCATATATATATGTTATATATTTATATAATATTAAGAGGGGAGGAGTGTGCTTGCTGTCAGAGACAATGAGCTTAATGTGGAAAGTGATGGGCTCATGTTGAGTTATGTTATCCAAAGGTTGCCAAGGGTGGGACAGGTGTGAGAAGGCATGGGAGTCATGGGAAAGCCTTGCAGAGAACTTGGAACATAGAATAGACCATGTGCCAGACTTCCAAAGTGCTGGGAATTGCTGTATATTGCTGGATAGAGGAGGCACTAGGAATGCCTGTCTGTGGACAGGTCCAATCAGCATTATGGGCCTGTCATTTGTCAGAGAAAAGTGTGATAATCAGGTGGGCTTTGCTCTACCTTATTACAATCTCCCAACAAAGCTACATCAAGGTGATTCTCAAAAGAGAAGGCCTTAACCAAGCAAACCCAGTTAGTACTCTGCTCAACCCAAATATCCAATTGGAGCCAAACCCCAATGGCAATGAATGGGACAGAAGTAATCCATTTACAAAATTGGTTGGAGAATTACAGTTTCTTGCTAATGCTACATGGCCAGATATCATATACACCATAAACAGGCTAGTGTCCTACACCACAAACCTGAGCCTACAATACAACACTGTGCTAAAAAGGACCCTCTGATACCTTTCTGGGATTAGAACACATAGCATAACTTATACTGATATTGCAGATCACCCAAACATTTGCCATGGCTATTCAGATGCTGCTCATACTAATGCTAAAACATACAAATCAGTTGCTAGATATGTCTTCTTTGCAGCAAAAGTGATAAGACCTTGTCTGGGGTCTCACTTGCAACAGCAAGCCTAGTGTAAGACAAGTAGTCAATGAAGTCATGTCGTGCCTAATTAGGAAGATAACCAGGCCAGAAAGGGCCAGAATGTGGTGCAACTCTGAAGTTGATTGCTTATAGTCCAATCAATAGACTCCAGACAGCTTATGATTAAACATAAGTCCAAGAATAAATGCTGGTAAGATGAGGAGGGCCTTCAGAGGTGCACAAGAATAAGAGTGAGACAATAGCATGTATTGGAATAACACAAGCTTAAGGCTTGAGTAGATACAGGCATCTCTTTATATACAGTCATTTCCTTCCAGAACATTCTGAAACTGCCACCAATGAGTAAGTGATCAGTAATCCATCAGTCAGCGAAATAAACGATCAGTAATCAGTCAATCAGCAGAGTAAGCAATTAGTAATCCATCAGTCAGTGAAATAAACGATCCATAATCAGTCAATGACAAAGTAACAAGTAATCAATGAGGGAAAGATAGGCAAACAATAAATCACCATCAGTAATTATACAAGGTCTTAGATCAGTGAGTCACAGAATCGAGAACACATAACAAAAAGGAGCAATAACCTGGCAATCTAAGAAACAAACACTAACACCATTATCATCTACAGAGGCTGAATATGTTGCATTATTGGAGGCATCACATAAGGCATGCTGGTTACAATTATTGTATGGTGAACTCAGATTCCCACAAACCCTATCAACTATAATCCAATGCGATAATGAGAGCACCATTATGATCACCAAGAACAGCAAATACCACAAACATTCTAAGTATATCAACATAAAGTGGCACTTGCTTCAAGATCTAATCCAATTTAAAAAGATTGATGTTGACAGTTGTAGAACTCAAGGGCAAACAGCTGATATTATAACCAAGGCATTAGCCCAACCAAAACACCAGCAACACACTATTGAAATGGGAATTGTGCTAGCTTGAAGGGGAGTGTTGAGGTCCAGAGTGGTACAGTATGTCAGACCAGACTGGCAAACTGCCACAATATCCCATTAGTATATGCCTGATATCTCACATTGCATAATGTCTCCTGCTGTATATATAAAACAAGAGTAAAAGAGACCACATGGCAAAGCAGTCCTGGTGCACTGGGTACAAGCACAGATGCCACAGGTTCAAAACTCATTGCTGCCAACTAGGGAAATGCATGGGTTTGCAGTACCCAGATGGGTCGTGGGTACAGGTACCTTCAGGTACAGGTCTGGGTCACAGTTTGGTAACCTGTGGACCTGTTACTCAACCTGCAGTTAAGAAGATAAAGAAAAGAATATTTATATTAATATATAAATAGCTAATTACTACATGTTTAAAAACTAAGTATAATGAACAAAGAGCTGGGGCAAGCCCAGCTAGAGTCCAGAACAGGGCATTAATGGGGGGGTATATATACCCCAGGCCTGTGTATGGACCATTTGGCCTTGTGTGTAGCTGTCACATCTTGTTTCCTTGAGTGCTGACACATTATTTACTTATATTTGTACTCAGTTTATTTACACAACTTGCATCTCAGCTTGGAACCTTGGAACAATTACATCACCAGCCTGCAACACTTCTTGAACTTGACATGCAACAACAGAACATAACAAATAGCACAACAACATGCAACAAATAGGATGACAACAGGGCTCATAGCAGCATAACAACAGCACATATAACAGCACGACAACAGGGCCCAATCAACAGTGCAAGAACATATAACAAATGGTGTAACAATGGGGCAAGAACAGGGTGACAACAGGGCCCAATCAATCGCATGAGGACACATATTGAATGGTGTGACAACAGGGCCCAATCAACTGTGCAAAGACACAATGAATGGGGCAACAACAGGGCCCAATCAACCATGTGACAACATGCAACAAATAGCACCCAATCAACCATGCAGAGACATGCAATAAACAGCACGACAACAGTTCGCAATGACACACAACAAATGGCAAACATAGTGATATAGCAAGGTGACAATGGCATGTATAGTGAGGTGACAACAGCACATATAATGGCACAACAACAGGGCACAACAAACAGGGCTAGGATTGCTTACATATAGTCTATTAACTTTGATATTGTAGTTTCAAGCATATATATATACCATATTGCATGTCACATCAATGCAACAAAATTTCACATTTTTTTTGGAGGACCCTTGAGCAATACCTGTATCTGCATGACCCACAGTGGTCAACCTGCAGGTTTGCAGGTAAGGGTACCTGTGGGTATGGGTATAGGTTGAGTCCCATGTACCTGTGGGTTACCCATGTGGATGCCTACTGCCAACAGGGGTTTTGGTGGGTAGGGGGTTTTGGCCTGAGTCCCACACTGCTAGGGTATAGCACAGGTATAGGCCAACCTGCAGTATACAGCCCACAGGTTTGACAGGTACGGGTACAGGTGCCGAAATGTGCTACCCATGGCACACTGTACCCATTTCAGCGGTGTCACGGGTATTGATGGTGTTTTGCATTTCTTCCTGGTTCCAAGTAAATGTTCACTAAGATTTTGCTTGCAAGTCACACCAATTGCTCAAGAACAACATACAATACTCTTTTTTGATGTTACAGGCAGTAAACTATATAGATTCAACCTCAATGTACCCTGCCGTCGCACCTTTCATTGTGCATTGTGTCCCACCATTGTGCCAAGAGTCCCATCTTGTTACGCGGTTCGTGAGTCATGCTACGTCTTTGCACCATGAGTTTCATGCAATCACGGGCATTTACTGCCTTGTTGCGCGGTTCGTTCACTGCACCTTGTCTTTGCATGCTGTTGTGGCATTTGTTGTGCTGTGCCCCATCATCCTGCTGTGAGTTGTGCCCCATTGCGCTGTTCATGAGTTGCGTGCCATCAAGGCACTTGTTGCCTCATTGCGCCGTACATTCGTTGCGCCTCATTGCGGTTTGCTGCACCTCGTCTTTGTGTGCTGTCTTGCCATTCCTTGCACCTCGTTGGGCCATTCATTCGTTGCACCATTTCTTTCATGTCGTTCGTTGCGTGTTGTTGTCATGCCATTCGGTTTGTTGTACCATTCGGTGTCCCATTGTCACACATGTCACATCTGAGTGTCAAACCACTTACACGTACTTACGAACGAAGCAAGTACAAACATAAGTAAACAGTGCATCACAAGACACGGCACAGCTGCACATAAGGCCAAATGGTCCGTGCACATGCCCTGGGGTATATAAACCCCCCCATTAAGCATCCATTTTGCCCCTTGAGCTGGGCTCACCCTTAGCTCTTTTTTTTTATTTTATGTAGTTTTAACTTACAGTAATAAATAGTGTATGCGAATATAAATTAATATATATTGTTTCTTTGTTATATGCTACAAATGTCAACAGTATACTGTGGTGTTGAGACACCGTGGTGATGATATATAACCTGCGGGTTCAACCTGTCTGTACAGGTATGGTGCGATTATGGGTACGGTGTCACGGGTTACAGGTACAGTGTTGGTGAGGAGACCTGCAGTGTGACCTGTGCCACACCCTACACACTGCTGGATACCAGCAGCATGCATAACTGCATTTTCCCTGGGGGCCTGCCCATCACCAGTGGACCACTGGGTAAACTGGTGGCAATCAGCAGCCTATTCCAAAAAAAAAAAAAAAAGAAACAAAAGTAAAATATATAGTGCTTTGTTACGACCCTATTTTTCCTTTTTCTGCTTACCTATTCTTGCTTATGTCATGTACTAGTAGTGGCTGATGCCTTTCCCGTGTGACTCATACTCAGGTGACTCCTACTCGTAACTCAGATTCATGTGACTCATTCCTAGGATCGGTACTTACAGTTGTGGCACACATGACTCATACTGATACCTACAGTATGCCTTGACTCAGTACTAGTAGGTCTATTTATAGGGGACTCTCTAGGTATATAAGGACGCCCAGTAGCTACTATGTACCTTAAGTCTGACTTGGCTTGTATCACAATCACATCCCCTGAACTTTCTAGGACTAGACCAAGGTGACAATCTTGGTTCAGTCTCAGCTATTAGTCTAATTTGGAAGCCGGTCCTTACCCACCTTCCATCTAAGACTCAGACCTTGACTGCATCACTAAGAAGCCTCATCTACTTCAAGAACTTACTCTTCTCCTTGAACATCTACTCCTTACAAGGGAAGCCAACCCCTTAGAAGGACGGTTACGAGTCTAGAGGAACTAAGGCAGCCTCGTTCATAGTCGTGAGGGACCGTGTCCCCAGAACAAGATAGAACTTGAACCAGACGACCACCGAACTCGTCTGCAGAGTCAAAAGCACTCAGAGCTCCAGAACCTCTCCTTTATCGCTCAAGTTGAGCCTTAACACTCTTGTGAGTGTTGCATGCTTGCTGTTGTTCTCCTCTCCATACACCTCTGTTTGTTAAGAACTAGAAACAGCATAAAGTCATATATGCCTCCAATGCCCCTAATTGGAAGCATGACAGCTTAACTTGTTATAAGATACACAGCTTCTTTAGGGCCTGTACAGCAATAGAATTCTGACTCCAGACTTGAACTTGAAACCCCAACACATAACTGCAGGGTTTTCCAGGAGTAACAAGAGTGACAAGCCTGATGTATGTGATATGACACAATATAAGTTATATGAGTTTTTTTATTTTATTTTTGGTTGTGATTTGCATCAATTTCTTGCTCATTTCTTTACTAATCATCATGAAGCATTATATATGGTGCTCTTGACCTCTTTTAAATGCAGTCCATATATGCTATGCTCTGTCTCAGGAGCATTATTGTGATAGCAATCTGGTAAGATTCTGGTATTCAAGTGAGTCAGCAAAGGGAGCAGAGCTCTATCTATATATCAGGAGATCTTGCAAAGAACTAAAGGTGGTCCTAAGTTGAGTGAAGTCATAAGTTGCCTAATTAGGCAGAAGGTTGGGCCAGGAAGGTCTGGGACAGGTGGTGTGCAGACAAGTTAATTGCTTATAGTCCAATCAGTAGACTCTGTATAACTTGTGAGTGAACATAAGTCAAAAGTGAATGGTAGAGATAGAAGAGGGCCTTGTATGTGCACATGGATGATTCAGAGTAATAAGATGAAAACTGAGTTAACTCAGGCTTAGGGCCTAAGTTCAGTACTGGTGCAAGTATAAATACAAGTACATTACTAGATGACAAATCAGTCTGCTAAGTGGTTAACTGGGCTAACTAAGTGTGATCAGTAATACTGAGTAACAATCAGGTAATCCACAGTAATTGAGACAAGAGAATCAGTAAGCGATGAATCAGTGAGCAAAGGAGTGTAGTAAGCAAGCTGATGAATCACAAGACAATCAGTAAGTAATCTGACAAAGAAATGACATCAGGACTGAGTAACAAACAGTAAGCAGATCATGGGAACAGGCACAGTGACAAAGGAACAAGTAATCAGTACAGTAATGAGTAAACAAGAAGGGAGTATGCAGCAAGAGTCCTGGAGGTCACACAATGTGACATGTGATCAGTCATGTGAGTGATTACCTGATGCAGCACCTGACCAGTTGTGTGACTGGTTATCTGACAAGACATGTGATCTGTCCTGTAACAGATCATATGAGGGTTCTGGAGGGAATGCAAAGGGCAGTGAGTCCCAGAGGTCTTGCTGGGAGGCACAGTCAAGAGTACAGGAAGGGTCCACTGGAAAACTAGGGTCAGAGCTTGTAACAATATGTCTTTTATGAGAAAAAATTATTGTGTGTTGAAATATGAGGAAACACAGTTACAAATACAGTAAACAGATGATGACATAACCAGAAAAAAAACTTGTATTATTCATATTGTGTCATATCACATACATTATGCTTATCACTCTCATTACTCCTGGAAAACCCCACAGTCACATGTTGGGGTTTCAAGTTTGAGTCCAGTCAGAATCCCATTGCTATACAGGCCCTTAAAGACTGTCAAAGGTATGAGAACAATCTTACCTTTTCTAAATTATTAATAAGTACATTTGAAAAGAACTTTGGTCTTCAAAAACATTTACAATCACAAACAATCAAGACCAGACCAGATAAATCCCCTAAATAGGGGTGGAAAAAATTCAGCTTTCAGGTCTAGTGTAATCCACATTTGCACTCCTCCAACTAGTCTCTGGTAGCCAGAACACCAACATATCCAGCTAAACAACAGTAGTGTTAAAGGTTGCAAGTGCAGTGTACCAAAAATAACCTGCAGTGTCACCCATACAGAACCTTATGCCTCTAAAATGGTTGTTACTGAGAAACACTCCAAAAAATTCATATAACTGTCTTGTAGTTTAATCTATCCTCAGAAATAAATGGTGAATTAAAAGTCGAAAGAGGCAATGATAGTAACTTGTTAGTCGAGTATATAGGATGGATGGGTTGTCATAATGCATTGAGGGACTCAAAACAATCTAAGGTGAATGACCAGTTAACTAATTACACATTCATCCTTCGCTTGTTGGCGAGTCGGACGAGCCATATTTGCCCTCTTGTTCCCCTGACGCTTCATTTCCGTCAATCGATTCATAGCACGTTTGTTACCCTGGGCTGTTGCCATAAGCCACGATTTTCAGGCTCAGAGAAGCTAGTGACATGAATCACGTACCAGCTGCACGCATATACCAGCGCTTCGCGAACTCGATGTCCTGTTTTATGCCTATTCCTACCTCGGCATAATAACCGACGGCGTATTCGGCCTTTGCAAGTCCCTTATTTGCGGCTCGTCGCGCCCACAAGTAAGCTTCCGAATCGCTTTGTTTGAGCACGCCCTCATTTCCAGTGAGATACCACCCGCTCAGGGCGAGCTCGGCCTCAGCGTTACCTTTTTCCGCTGCTTTTGTGTACCAAGCAATGGAGCGACGTGGATCAACAGGACAACCAAGAGTGCCGAATTCGTAGCATTGGCCGAGTTTGTGCTGAGATTGGGTATACCCTAGAAGCGCTGCCCTTGAGAAGTATTCCTTGGCTTGCAGTGGGTCGTGTGGTACAATTTGACCTGTGGTGGCCTCATGCAGAAGCGCAAGCTCATGTAGAGCATGCGGATTCTCCTCATCGGCTTGCTCGGCAGCTCGTCGTAGCCAACCAACAGCTTCTCGAACATTTCTTCCTTCCCCGAGAGATCCTTGGAGTAAGATCATCCCTAGCTTGTACATTGCTGCAGTATCTCCAAGTGACGCTGCTTTTCTATAGAAAGCAGCTGCACGAGGAGGCTCCTTCCTAGTCCCCACCCCAATCTCATTGCATACAGCAACCCGGTATGTGGCCGCAGCGTGGTTCTGTTTTGCAGCTTGGAGATAGAGGTGATACGCTTTCTCGTGGTCGACCTGCAGACCTAGCATGCCAGTGCCATAACAATTGGCCAAGAAAAATTGGGCATCATCATAAGGTTGTCCTTGGGTTGCAAGTCGCTTGATGACGCGTAATGCCTCTTGAATAAGTGTGTCCCGATATTTTCGAACTGCGCGTTGGTCCTTGATATCTGCTCCGATCTTCTTTGCTGCATCGATGAGATAGCGGGCGTATGCAAAGTGAGCCTCCGGGTCGGGATCGGCTTTGATGCGTTGCCGGTAATCATCGATGTATTCTTTGGTAAACGGAGGGGCCCGCAGGTCGACAGCTTTGGTCCCTCGTGTTGGAAGCGCTTCGAGTGCAAAATGTGCCGAACGATCTGAAGTTGGTCTGCTTTCCAGCTCGGGAACGTCAGACGATATTTCCGTGGATAGTGAGGGTGGATGTGGTGATGGCGAGGAAGTACGGGGATACAAGGAAATTGGCGATGAGGGGTCATCATGTTGAGTGAGAATGTGCCCAGGAATTTGTGTAGATTCACTTCGATTGTAGTGGTGTTCCGTTGGCTCAGGGTAGTCAGCTCGTTGATAGTTTGTTGTACCCGGTTGGGGTGGTGGGGCTATACCCAACACGTCTGAAGCAGCCGCGTAAAGACGGTTATAATCACCAGGGAACGGCGGAACGGGATGAGGATTTGGAGATGTGGAACCTAGATCATCAGATGGCATGTTGAAGCCCTGCCATGATGGTAAAGACATCGAATCGTATGTGCTGGGATAGTCGGCATTTCGACTTGCGGTAACTGGATGCCGTGGGTGGGGTCGAGGGTTGGAGGGCAGAGAGGGACCACGCCTCGTTGAGCCGTGGTGACTGGGTGAAAAGGACATGGGTGAGGTGGAACGGGGAATCGGATCAACGTATACATTGTTAGAGGGAGACTTCGCCAGCGAGTCATCAATGCGAAGGGCGTGAAAGGTATCAAGAGCGGAGGTGGGGTCATACGGCCGAGCGGGGGTAGGCTCAGGTATTTTGTGTGGGTTGTGACGATGCTCTGAGGGTAGTGAAGGGACGGAGCGGTTGGAAAGTACAGTGAAGGAGTGCCCTAGAAGAGTGTCAAGAAGCTTTGCTACTTGAACGAATAAGAAAGACTGACCGTCACTTAATTGCACATCCTCATGCTGGCGTAGTTGCGTTCCCAAGGATCCCGACGTTGATGTTTGTAAGTCCATCATAGAACGCGAAACAGTGTCGATTAAAGCCGCACCACGATCACTCGTTACAGAGCACAAGGCATTGAGTTGTAAGTTTAGAAACGTCCGTCGCTGGTGACCAAAAATGATTACATAAGACACATCCTACTCGGCGACCACTTCGGTGGCTCCGCTACCAACAGGGCTGTGCGAACACCCATCCCCTGCATTGTCCCAACTCCAAGTCTCGATGACCCTCTCTACGCGCTGCCGCTCGAAGCCATGGAAAGTCCTCCTTGTTTTCACTATCACCTGGCGCCTTCGCTCAACTTCCACTTTGTCCCCGTTCACCATCTGAGACCTGATGGGCTCTTCCTTCCAATCCGTCCAGTCCTCGACCAACGACCCAATGTCCTGCGGGGATTTTAAGGTAAGATGTCGCACTCCCTCCTCCCGCTCTTCTGCCAGGGCTTCCCAAATTTTGGGTTGGAAGTTTCGGAATCTGGGATCACCTTGACCAGCTGGCAAGAATCCTGGGTCTCTCTTGCGTTTGCGTCCAACCTCTTTTGTCATAAGCTCTTTCGCTCTGATAGGACCAGATCGATCACCATCGCTGGTATAGCCCTGGGCCAACCGAACCCGCCATCGCAATTCCCTGGCTACTGCAGGTGCGTCCTTTACTTTGTCATTGGGAACTTGATCCCGAATATCTCTTCTCACCGATTCCGGGCCGCGTTCCATTGTTCTCGCTTCAGCCACCAGAAAATCGGCTAGGACCTCGATTGACTCCAGGATGCGAGGGGTAAAATCCTCCTTGGCACGGAGATCACGCAGATATTTCTCAGCGACATACCAGCAAAGCCTGTCAAAATCAGCGGCGAAGATAAGATTGTCACTGAGACGAACCTTGAAAATAGAGGAAAACGGAATTTCTTTGGGACGTGAGTCGCAATCTCAATCTCACGTACACGGAGCTCTGTGACATATGAGTACCGAGTGGGGTAGGAAACGAAACAAACATACGAAGTGCAACATTATATGAGTGGAGGAAATTGCCTCCGAATACCAATGCATCTTGCGGAGTGTACTACACAGATGTTAGCAGAGAAAATGAATTGAGGTCGGAAAGTAACGCACAACCGCGTGAATCCAACCAGTAGGAATGATCATTGTGTTACCTTCCCTTAAATCAACTTTAACGACTTCATCAACCATGTCACCCAGCCATGTATGATTCTGTATCTCGCTCCCGGACCAACGTTCGTATGAAGCAAGATTGGCATCGGTGGGCCGTATGAAGAGGAACGTCTGGGTTGAAAAGATAATTAAGCAAGATGGGGTATTAAAAGGCGATATTCGATAAACCTTCGATCCCTTGAGAATATGGTAATAAACTGATGAACCAGCGAAATCGATGTGCCAGTCCTAATAGACAAGCCCGTTAGGAAAAACGGGAGATCATTGCTTAATGAGATGACTTCACCGTCCACGCTCCGGCCACTCCCATCAAGCAATACAACTGGACCTTTGGATACGAGTGACTGTTACCCTTTCGGTTATCGGGCCAGAACTTCTCTACCCAGTCGATATCCCTGACCAGTCTTGGTGGCAAGACCTGTTCTCCGAGCTTTGTCCCAGATATCTCCAGTGATATTACATTTCGGATTTTCTCGCGCGCTGACGGCTCAGTTGAATAATAGCTGGCCCACTTCCCTAATGTCCAGCCGGCTAAACTGGACTGCGTCCCCACGTCTAAACATTATTAAATGCTTGTATTAAGATGGTACTCTGAATGATTGAGAGTGCATACCGATAACTTCCAATGATGTGTCGTGTCCTAGAATATTTGCGATTGCGGGCACCGTCAAGGTCATCGAGGGCATCATCATACCAAGGCCGTCAGGTTCTTCAATGATGATGGGCTCTGTCATGGCGGTAGAATCATCTTCTAGCCATTGTTCGTTGAGCTCTGGCCCCCTCATCCTTCTAAATTTGTCTACCGTGAAAGTCTTGCTCTCCAAAAGTTGGGACCACCTGCGTGGATCTGAAGAATCTGCACCGGAGTGCAGATTTACATAATCGCGAACTGGTCTATTGCGCGCTGACTTGCGCATTGGAGGCTTCAAGGTAATAATGCGTCTACAATCAGCAGCTCTGCATGGTTCGCAGAACCTGAAAACGAATGAAGCGGTAATAGGGGCTAATGAAAGTCGTGGGACGGACCATTTATCTATCACATCAAGTTGCCCATTCTCCCCGACACACCTCCAGTGGTACCAAGTTTTGCAGAAGTCACATCTTACCCAACTTTCGCTATCCTCATCTTTGATGTTGCGAGTTAACAACGCGCTACATGAAGGGCATAGGTCTTCCTGAGAGTCTACAATATCTGACACTACACCAGGCGGGTCAGACACCACAGCATCTGATCCAAGCAATTGCGAGGTTGAATTGCGAGTCGTGCGTCGAGTAGCCCGGGTCATCGACGAGTTATAAGCACAAGTGGCATTCTAACTGGGCATTGCCGGGATGAGCTAGCGTATGCACGTGACGACGCCAGCTTACTATACTTGAAAATCGGCATATATATTTACAGTATGATACTGATATAATTTTAGGTACCAGTGGGACAACACCTCCTGCTTATCACAAGGCAAATACACATAGAAGACAAACCTGTGACAAGCCTTTATACATACGCAGATATTGGAAATACAGTTTTGAGCAGTTGCGCTGTTAGAACGGTCCGGGCCGATGACCAGAGAACGTACACGATCACGTGGGAGAAAGTCAACCTGTCTCAAAAACGCGGTACAAAGAAAGCAAGGGTGGTCTTTATTTTATTGATCGCGACATGCAAGCCTTCTCTACTGCCCCTTCTGCAAATCCACAGTCGTACTCACCGAACCTAGTCTCTGCGTTGTCCACTAGAACCATTCAGTTCGTTCAAGGCACCCAAGACAACGTAGAAGACCTGCTGTCCTCCGACCTCGAGCTTTCTTTCGCCTCGGCAATGTCTCTTAATTCGCCCCTACGTGGCTCTATAAACCTCGCCGATGATGTCGGTAGGGAAGATGTTATTCCCATGGATGTTTCTCCTGAACCTTCTCGCTTGGCTCAACGTTCGCGAATACCCAATACCCATTTCGTCGAGAAGGTGACACGCATTTGCGGAACGACAACCTCTGTCAGGCTGTTCGGACGTGATCTCAGCAACGAAGCTCCTCCTGCAGCTTCATCATTCGAATCCGGGGCTCTCATTACTAACCGTGTATGTGTGGTCTTGAATGAAGTCAGTCATTGCTCAAGTAGCTAACCCCTATTGTTTCGTAGTCTCAACATGAGCCTTCGTCACCAGTTGCGATGGATATAGATAGCTCCTTCGTCGAGGGCCTCGCTTTTCCTCCAAAGGCAGAAAAATTGCTTCCAATTCCCGTCACCACAGCTCCGGGAGTCACAAGCTTCGAAAACATGTTCTACGATCTGTCCTCCCCTATCATTAGCCGCGACGACCTTCCAGTCTCTCCTCCTAAGAAGCGGCGATCAGCCTCCCCTGAGCCTAGCCCAGAAGTAATACGTGGCCGCCGCCGTGCAGGAACGATCAGTGTCTTCGACGGTTCATCGCCTACTGCAGATTCTTCCCCGAGCGCACTCAAGTTAGAGCGCCTCAGTAACTGCGCAAGAAAGCCCATGCTCAATGGCCTCGGTGTGCCCTCGGATAATCCCTGCAAGCGTCTGCGCAAACCAAACCTCTCCGCCATGGTACCGCCATCCGACGCCGCCCAGTTCACACAGCCGCCTGTCGCCTTGCAAGGTGAAATATCCCCCGCTGTACAAGGACAAACCACAGGACTGCCGCCACCGCGTCGTGCCTTCTCTGCAATGCTCCCGCCACTCGGGCGTAACACACGCTCATCCGGAGAGCCTTCAATTGGACATGGCGATGACAGTTCGCCAGCGTCGGCATATGCTAAACGACAACAAATTCGGACTATCCGCCGTCGTGATGGTACAGATGACTTCCGTTCGCTAAAGGGGGCGACATCGATGGTTGCGCGCGACAAGGAAAGTCCACGTGCACGGATGATACCCGAGTGTGGTATGGGGTTGGGTGGCTTTGGTGACAATGAGGCACATGGGAAAATTCTTCCGTGCCACAGAGTCCGAGAGGACGGATTGATGCGAATCAATTGCAAAACCGTGAGGCATCTCTCCCCTGCAAGGAAACAGTTCTGATTGACGACGTACGTGTAGCTCGATGATCTACTGAATGGGGCCTTCAATTCACAAATCGCGTCGTACCAAGTTATTGACTGCCGATTTGATTATGAATATAACGGTGGCCATGTCCCTGGCGCAATCAACATTAATATAACGACGCACCTGGAGGAGTATTTTCTTGGTGTCAATGCCAACAAGCCTGTTCCCAGCGTGAGTGGGGAAGGTGGACTAAAGCATATCCTTGTTTTTCATTGCGAATTCAGCGCCAAACGGGCACCCACCTTGTACGTCCTTCTCCGAATTCTTAATTCCCATTCACTCATATATGCGCTCTTCTCAGCGCAAAACACCTGCGTTCGAAGGACCGTGCGATCAATAACCACAATTATCCACGCGTTCACTTTCCTGAGGTGTACATCCTCGAAGGCGGCTATTGTCAGTACTTCAAGGAAAGCGGTGCACGTTGTGAACCGCCAGGGTATGTCCGCATGGACGATCCCAATCACGCTGCCTCTCGCAAGGAAGACCTCGATCATTTCCGCAAAGGTAAATTTGGGAGAACCAAGTCATACGCGTATGGCGACGCGATAGGACCCAGAGTATCAAAACTGCAAAAACACAATCACAATAGCACATCACAACCGAAGCAATTATTTACAACCTCGAGCACGGCCCGATTGTCAGATAACGATCACGTGCTCGGCGTGGTGCCCGAAGATTGCCATATCCTACAAAGTGAGGACGAAGAGACCGACATAGGCGACAGTCCGTGTCCACCCCCATCGAAGAATACTGGTTTGAGGACAAAGAAGCTTGGCTTGGGTGGGGCTAGAGGCCCTCTCAAGCGTACAGAGACATGGACACTCTCTGGCCTTTCGTAACCCCGTAACACCGCTGTCACCGCTGTTCTCGTCGCTCATCATGCTCGGCATGCCCGAAAATCTATTCGAACCCCCTACAAGTTCTGTCGTCATCGTGCGTCTTGCCATGACTCTATTTACCTTCAGAGGCTTTCTTGATTTCTATGGATGATATCTATTTCCGTTACGCAATCTTCGCACACGCAAAGCAACACTCGTCAACTCAATCTACAGTGCCAACCATATATATCGCTACTGGTCAAGTGTACTACCCTACCATACAGGTGCAGATGCACGCATACGGACTCGATTACCTGTCTCCATTAGATCTACCCTACCGCTCCATCCTTGCCCGAGTGGGTCACGTGTCTTTCAAACATTTTCCATTGTCTTCTTTTCCCCACTCTCCTACATCAATCGTACGCGGACAGAATACACCTCAATCTTGATATCCTTCTTCCACCTAGGTGCAGACAGTCGGTTGACCGTTTGACTGACTGTTTTCGGCATTCCTCTTCCCAGGTCATTTCATCCATCCGTCTCATACTTTTTTTACAAGCTTCTACCCTTTTGCACAAAATTTGTCTCCTCCATCTGTCATTTCTTCCCGGTTTGACACCGGCACTGGCTATGTTGTTGCATCTATTTTCAATGCGGGCCTACGTTGGTTCAATACTCCATGATCTTGACTTTCCATATTTATTAGACGCTCTGAAGGCATCATTTTGAGTTTGTCGTAACTTGATGATGTGTGGTATCCTACCATCGAAGTTCCTTGAATACTTCTGTTTTCCGTGTAAGATATTACGCATATTATGGGCGCCCTAATAGTATTTACTTTTGAAGGCCTGATTTACACTGTTTTGTTACTATCTCTTGTTGCAGGGGTTACCTGTTTACTCTTTTTTGCCCGAGTCCCGATGCCAGGATAGGCCGATGCTTTTCGTTTGTGCCCAATAGTCTCATCAATCCGGCCACACCTCTCAGAATGCTCTCCAGCCCCAGTACTTGATAATACCCGCTGCGGCTGCACGAGCTGGATGATCTGTTTACACATACCAAACAGTGCTGTAGAGGCCATAACACGGTCGTGCGCGATTAGGCGGTTGTACAACTCTGTCCAGATTGTGGGGTCCCAGATATCTCCGAAGGATCTGGATTGGGCCGTAAGGCGCTTCGTCATCCGTGCTACGACAATGACGAGTTTCAATGCTTCTTTGACGCCCGATGTGGACGTGAGGGCCGTGTCGCAGGCAGCCGATAATCCGCTGTGTAACCCACGCTGCAACTCTCTCATGAAGGCCGCCACGTCATCTAGTTTGTCATCGGGCTTTCGAAGTTCTTATCAACTCCGACTGCCAAACAGAATCACGAAACGAAAAACTACACTTACGAGATGTGGTACAAGATTTTTTAGCAGGTTTTCTAGAAACATGTAAGCCTGGCCTTGTCGGTAAGCATTGACAGCATTCACGGGCGCAGCAAGTAGCGCTGCACGCATGCCCCATGCGACACGAGGATACCGTTTGATAAAATCGCAGAAGAATTGTCCGTTGAGGTCAGATGTCTTGCGCTCTGTGAAGTCCACTAGCGATGTGGCATACGCCGCTTGAACAGCCTCGTCAGCGCCAACGTGGAGCAGTGCTCTAGATACGTAGAGACTGCAACGGTTGACGATGGCGATCGCGTCGCGTGAATGTACTCTGCGCGCGCGAATATGGAGGTCATTCAAGATACTCGAAGCCGTTGCAACGTCGACAGAGGAAGGAACTTCTTTGAGCCGGGCAATGCGCGACATGAGTCCAGTAGCTTTTTCGGAGACCTGCTTCTCGTCGGAGAATGTAAGGGCTAGAAGTGGTACTAAGAACTGCAAGATATGCGAGCTCGTGGGTTGCTTTCGAACGAAAATGTCCAGAAGATCCATGATACGGTTTTTGAAGTGTATGGCTTCTCTTTGTGCACCCTCTGGATGCTCGTCAATACTAGCAACTTGAATGTGAGACTACACACCTTTACTCTTTTTTTCCCCTGCCCGATCTTTGAACATGATCGCAAGTTGGTCATCCATCGCAATCATCTGGTCATCGTCGAGGTCTCTCTCAGACCCTTCATCAGTTGTTTCAGCGATAGAACCGAGGTATTGTGTTTGCAGAATCTCTGTGATGTTATTGCTGTTTTCCCCATATTTTGCTTCGTCACTTTCGCTGTCCTCACCCCCAGCGGAAGATTTATCATCGTCACGCCCGCTTTCCAAATATCCATCGTCACCTTTAGTCGCTTCCTCGTCCGAGTCAGCAAGAAGTTCGGAAGGGTCGCGACGTTCCAATTGCTATGGATCGCATCAGTGATACTCCAGAAAACACTCCAGGAAATACGCACAGTAAGAATCAAGTTGACGGTGCTTTCCCTGACCACACAGCTGAGCGAGGAAAAGCACCGATTTCCTACCGCACGCGAGAATGCAGTGCCCTTCTCTAGGTAACCTATGATAATATCTACAAGGACGTCAATTGGCTCAAGATGGGCATGTTGGACTCCATGATCTCCATGAGAATCACATATATCGGGCTTTCCCGAAGATGGGGGGAATAAGCGAAGTGAACTGTCAATGCAAGACTGACCCACAGATACATTAATAAAGGACACAAAGGGCTGGATACATGCCTTACCTCGAGGGACGCTGCATCCCTCCCGCCTGGGTTATCTTCGATATAAAATTGTAGAATACATGATTGCAAGAGCAACTCGACGCCTTCTGCTTGTTCTCTTAGATCCCCCGAAATCTAACAAATGAGGTGTTTATAACACAAGACCAGGAGAAAGAATCTCAGACATACGTTGTGTAACCAGGCTACTGTCCTGCAGGCACGTTCTAGTAATCCCCTATCATCTTGATCGAGCTTCGCGACTAGTTCAACGTGCTTGGAGTCCTGCTCTAATATCTGGATAGTTTGTACCACCCTTGAGACCCAGAGTTGGCCATTCGGGCTAGCGCCAGTAACCTGCGTCTTCTCTGCCGTCTTGGTGACAGCTGAAAGCTGGGTGAGATCGGCCACACAACCAAGCAAACGCTCGCGGCATTGACGCTGCAGGCGGTCGGAGTATGGCGGTGATGGCACATAATGCGTCTGTGTACCTACTTGAGACAGGTGGGCTTTGATGAAGGAGAGAGGCATATACGTACAGCAGGGATAGAACTCTTCTTCGATTGCCTCTTAACAAAAAAAATCCCGTGAACGATGAACCAGTCCAGGATCGCATTCACCCAGTCATCTGTTTTGGGAATTGCACCGTTACGAATAAGAGCAGCGAGTTGTTCAATGATCCATGAGCGACGCGCATTGACGACCTGGGTATCAGACCTGGCTTTCGGTGAGTTACCTACAACTCCTGAAAGGGTCAGACGCCGTACTGTCCCAATGTAGGATTTCCGTCCGCATGCTCCAGTAGGTGAGAGACATAATTCTTGATACCAACGGCGCTCATATTTGTTAATATCGACTCTATGGTTTTGGTTCTCGTCAACTTGTCAAACTGTTGATTTCCATGCACGCCTGTCAGTTGCAAAACGAAAGTGAATCCAAGCGTCGGGTCAGATTGCACAGTAGAAATGATCTCCTTGGCCTGCGATACCATCAGTATTCGAGGATAGTACAAGAGTAGTCAACATCCCGACTCACAATCTGCTTCGCAAACGAATGCAAGTAACGGTCGAAACGGGATAGGTGATTGATCCATGTGCGCATGAAATTTTTCGTAAACAACATGGGTAAATCATCGGCCTTGACGCGTGGTAAGGCTCTTTGGAAGATCACAAGGCCCCAGTACTTTCGTTCATTCGAGGCAGACCCAGAAAAGAGAGACTCTGTACCGTGATTATTGAGTAAAGATGGACCTTCGCGCCGAGATCACCTACCGTCGACCACGATGCGGAAGAACTCTTGGAAAGAGCCCGTAGGAGAACGTCCACTCCCGTCTGGAGGTAACAGGTCGTCTAGTAGCTCATCCCAGACATGGTGTACCTGCGGTCGCCATGCCCGACCGGGAATCTTCGCCACTTCTTCATCCTCAATCTCACTTTCCTGTTCTCCCCACTACTCTTGAGAGTGTGTAGCATATAAAGCAACGGTCCACACACCCTGAGAATCTTGGCAAGCGTCGCTAAGTTAGCTAGATGCAACACATTCCCATGCTTGATAGTAGGTGCCCACAGCCTCCGCCACTCGTGCTCACGCTCCGGCCACAACCTTTGTGCACGCAGCGCAAGGGCAATCTTCTCCGGTGTCCAGGCACTGATGCTCTTTCGTGCTTCGCCCTCAGGAGAGCGATCTTCACCAAACACCGCTTCAAACAAATTGTGGACTGCTTTGTCGCGCCAAGGCACATCCCCTTCTGCAGCAGCTGCGAGACGGTCCATCGCACGTCCGATCGCCCAGTACGCAGGCTCGGTGAGCCATGATTTGGCACGCGCAAGCGCAAGCAGAGCCTCGAGCACCGCCACGCAGCTCTCGAGGGTACTTGGACTGGAGGCAGAGCGAGGAAGCGGGGGTTGTGTTCGGAGGAGTAGGCCGGAGTGTATAATAACATTGAGACCAAAAAGGCGCGCAAAGAGCAAGTCGCGCTCTTCCTGGCCAGTTTGATTACTTGACATGCGAGTGGTTTCGAGGAGGAGCGCCAAAAATTGCGCGCAAGAAAGCGTCATGATACGGGAAAGTAGCTTGTAGCATTTTAACCGTGAATAAAGGATGTAGGTACAGCTTTGCACATACCTCCGTTAGGGCGACAGCGAATCCCAAGCGGCTGCTCTCTCTTGGGCTGGCAAGTCCACGCACGAGGCGGCGAACCGAGTATGCGACATCGGGTGAGTTTAGCGCATCTAATGTGGAGTCATGTTCCATGTTCCCCACAGCACCGGCGTCCTGTACGTCTTCCTCTCCACTGCTGTCATCCACGTTCGAGGACGCGTCCGAGTCGGCCGACTTGTGTTCGAATGACATGTGGAACTTTTCTAGCGTGCCTATGAGCTTGACCGATGCCTCAAGGCGCTTCTCCTTGTCCGCAGAAGAAAGGTCCCAGAAGAGGGGAAGTGTCGTCGACATGGAGAGACAGCAGTGAAGTGACTTTTTTGGCGCTCGAATTTTGACAGATCGAGAGCGCCACGCCTTGAATTGCCTCCGCGGTAAAAAGATGCCGCTTATGGGTCGACGTTCAACAGCTTTGTTCATTCGTGTACTGTACAGATATCTACTCCAAGTGATTTATACAACAAACATTACACTTTGGGTTCTAAATTCAGGCTGAAGGCATCAAACCGTCTGTATATCCCAACTTTCTATTCAACCCAATACATCCAACCCGCCACGCGGTAGCTTCGGTTCGCCCTCCTTGTAAGGCTGCCCAGTCTCTTTGCGCAATAAGTCATTGATCCACTGCCCATGTGGTCTGATCTTCTCCCCACGAGAGTACATGACTGCCAGATACAGCCACGCGGCGGCATTACCGACTGTGCCAACCTCGTCCGAGACGTTTTTACGCGCAAAATTTGAAACTGCTTCGTAGAGCTTGTGATCCGTGTAGAGGTCATAAAGGTAGCCCGCGACTCGGTCATTATCCCCAACCTCGCAGAGATAGCCCGACTTCCCGTGTTGAACCTGCAGCGGAATACCCCCCGTACGGGAGGCGATGACTGGTTTACCTGCGTGTAGAGCCTCGGAAACCTTGACCTCGAACCCTTCACGTGTTGACAACTGCAGCGCAATTTTCGCATTCGCCATGACCGCATTAAGCACTTGCTGCGATGTCAGTAAGTCACCTGGTGGGACTGAAGAATACCGTACGCTGATCGCTCGGAGGCAAGCGCATCACAACAATGTCGCTCATAAGATGCCTGTAGGCATCTGAATTAACGAGCTTGATGACTTGGTCATAGATAATGCTTGCATCGGGATCATCGACGGCGCCATGTCCGCAGATGAGGAGTTGGGGCGTCTCGTCCTCGTTGAGCCTTCCCTTCGTCTTCAGGAGCTCACGGAATTTGGAATATGAATCAATGACATTAGGGATTCCCTTCGATGGGTCAAAGCGCGCAATTTGAATGACGTAGTCGCGTGAAGGCCATGCCAGTTCCGGCATCTTTTCCTTGACACACAACGAGCGGAATTCGCCCATATAGTATTGCGCATCCCAGGGGTCGAGCTCCTTGTTGAGACCATCCAGCCTATATTCCTGGCTCAGCCAAAGGTGCCACCCGCTTGTGCACTGAACATACCAGTCCGTCGCAGCGCCAAGAAGGCAAAGCTTTTCAACTGGAACGTCACTTGGGACAAACTTGTTCACGGGGTGACCTACGTGCAGGCTAGAAGTCAAACCCGACTTAAAGCGGTCCCTAAGAATGATCACACGCACTGATAAACAGGTCGGCGTGTTGAATATTATTCCACAGGTACTTCCACACTTCCTCCTGAGGAGAGTTTTTATTGTGTACCAGGTCGCTGCGGATCTCAATGTGTGAACGGTAAACGATGGGCACCTCCGGCCGGACCTTGCGTATGAGCGGGATCAAACCAGGCATCTGAGGATCATCTAAACAGAACAAAATTTTAGGATGGAGGATGCCAGACAGTTCTGAGATGAACGCGCACCGATGAATGCCACATCAACGCCCCCAGGTGCGAGAGGACCGCCCTCAGCGGTCCAGCGCAAAGCGTTCTTGAGAATCCACCCGTCAAACGCAGCTTTTTGATCCTGGGTGAGGCGAAGAGTGGGCGAAGCGACGCCTTGCAGAATATTGTGATTGTTCTTTGTCGTACGGAACACTGAAGGTGAGGGGTTCGGTACGTACCTGAGTCAGTGGGAAAGGCAAAATTGATCAGTTGGTCACGTTCACATGGGAAAGGACATGTGACAGGAGGAGAGTAGACGAAAGGGAACGAAACCACGGGACCTAAATCCCATGCTGTACGGAAAGCCGTAATCCAGCAAATTGTGGGGTGAAAAGATGACGGTCACGATGCACTCACCAGGCACAATCGACATCAAGAAGGGAAAGGAAACGAATAAGCGCGTGTCTCATCTGCAATCGGATGCGACAAATTTGTATTAGTCGATGATTGTTGGAAGATAAGGAAAGAGGTGGCACTCACGAGGGCGACACCACCTGTAGTTGGCGTAAATGAGAAGCGGAAGACGACAGACGCTTAGTTGTCATCTCAAATTTTGTGGGAAATGGGGTTCAAACTTACCGCCCTGCGGAGTTGAAGAGAAGAATCCGATCTTGTATTTTTTCTCGCGAAGTTCATCGGCAAGTTGAATGACGGCATTCCATGTCCCCTCGCTGACAGTGTTGCGATAAGCATCAAGATCGTCTATCAGGTGTATCTTTCCAGCAGCATCGACAGCGACTTGATTTCGGGGACCGATGGCCAGTCGCGGGTTATTACCAGGGCCATAGTACATGAGCGCTTTGCGAGCGGCTGAGTCGGCTTGTTCATCGATAGTGCGGGGAATAGGAAGCTTCTGTTGAACACCTCCTGGGAGTAGTGTATCCCCGACTATGCCGACTACGGAATGATCAACGTAAACCGTTGGCGTCTCAGCACCTGAGGGAGCAAAAGAGCTTGCAGCAGACCCAAGGCGGTGCTTGATGTTAGTGCGAGTCGCCGAGTCGGTATGATACGGTTTAATATTGAAGACGATGGGGACGATATCGAGTTCCAACCACAAACGAGTACAGAGATTTGGAGCCTAAATGGTGCTGAATAGCGCAATAGAGGAGGGTCGAGAAGAGAAACAAACCTCACGAAGAAGGCTGAGGGTAACACCAGCCCCCAAGAATTTGCAGAGATGCTCCGAAGAAAACTTTCGCAGAGTAGAGATGATATGAGATTCGATTATCTCAGTCTGCTTGTCCGATTGAGAGGCATCGTAAGTGAGGATAGACGAGCTGAAGTCTGTGTTGTAGACTGAATCATGTATGGAGATGGCAAGCTCAAAGCCAGCCTTATTGGCAAGAACAGAACCTGCGATACCGGCCCACATAGGCTAAAAGAGCATTGTGTTATGTGAGAAAGATTTCGGGTAAGGAGAGGACGAACAGTCAGGCTACTGAACGCTGGAACGTTTGGTCTGGCACTGGAAAAGCTAGAGAGCCTGCGCCTGGCGGCATCAGAAGGCTTTGATTCAAATTGTTGGGGTGACTGAGGTGCCATTTTCTTTTCTGGACGAGCAAGCAGGCGTTTTTTTTTGAAGGGGTTTGGGATGTGGGGTGGAGTTGTGTGTATGGTATATGGGAACCTTTATAGCGTGGGGTAGATCCAGGGTCGTTAGATTTGGAGATAGATGATCAATACTATTAATTTAATTATATATTTTGTTATACCGTTATATTGGCAAGGCACACAAACTAAAGCCAACGCATTGGCATGTCCAGCTCCATCTGCAAGGCATGCGGACATCCTACCGAATGGGCTCAAGACATAGGCTCTGCCGTCTGTACCCAGTGTGGTACACTAGCAGACTCTTCACAACAGAGTGCCCTTACTTCCTCGGCTGATTTCGTCAATAACACGTATCCCCACGAACACTCGTCTTCATCGGCCTGCGCTCTCAAGAGCATTCGTCGCAACACCGCGTGGGACCTTCCGGGGCAGGGCGCTGACTCCAGGAACGAGCGCAAAAAGGTTTGACGTCTGCTTTGCTTCTCACTTCCCTTTCCCCCTTTCTCACGCACCGCGCTCCTTAGTCCACCGCCCATGAATTCATTCGTACACTCGCTGATCGTCTGGGACATCATGGCGCCGCAACTCGCGCTCAAGCTATCTTTGACTGTGCTGTGCAGCGCACTTCCATGAAATGGGGTAAAGCATCCAAACTTGCTGCAGGCGCCGCCCTCGTGTTCGCAATGAGAGAACAGGGACGAGGAGATCGTACCCACCATGTTGCTGTCAGTCCCTATTCTTTCTCCCTCCGTCTCTCATTTCTATAAAATCATCATCTTTGGACTTCCTCCACCCCTTTCATGTTGCGCTACCAACGCTAAGGTCTTCTGGCCATGGTTATGTCGTCAGGGTTAAGCCTCACCAGTGTTTTATAAGAACACGTCTGTTTCCTGCTCGGCATAATGGTTTTTAAGTCCTCCGGCTCATGCCCATGCCGTGTGTTTTCACTTGCCCTCCCGATCCCTAGCGTTGACTGACGCATATCTCATCGATTGTTTCGTGGACCCGATGCACATCTTTTTAGCCCCCCCCCCCTTTTTTTTTTTTAAATTCTTTTTCTG
>QFEY01000714.1:0-40854 GCA_003316435.1 Russula virescens | reverse complement strand
ACACCCAGCTCCCCTGCCTATGCCAAGAGGCCACTACGGTGCCACAACACCCGTTCAATTCTGCAGGACAGTCGAGCATCACACAGTTAAGGCACCCATAATGAGCAGTGATAGCGGCATTGTAAAGATCACACTAGTACATTCCCCCCCTGTCAGTCACGTACATGAAGTCCTATATGGGGTTCTGCACCCCGAGGCGGACAATAATAGACGCAAAAAAAAAAAAAAAAAAAAAAAAGGTCTGCAAGCACGGCCACCGCCTAAAACGTGGGAATTTGCGGTCAAATTCCGGAGTGAGAGATTGTCGGCAAGTCAGCAAAGAATACTTACACCTCAGAATTCGAACGAAGGCAATTTGATTATCGACATTTCCCGGACCGAGAGCTGGATTGAAGAACCAGTACCATTGCAAATACGCAAACACATATGGAAAGAGAAGTATCGGTGATTTGCGGGCACATACTCCAGTTCGTACTAGGTATACGAGCCAGAGTTGGGGTGAAGATCGAAAGGATGGTATCGAATGGAACGAATCTTAATGAAGAGGCTGAAGGGCAGCCAAGATGGCGACTATTTATACCCGCTACCAGCCTCAACCTTAACTTTTTGAACTGGAAGGTCATCTCGAAAATGGCCAATTTTCGTCTGAGTTCGTCATCGCTGGACATGCTGCTCAGCTTCAGTTTCGGTGGCACTTGGTGACCTGCAAGCCGAGGGTTGCAATTGGGTTGTGTCCTTCGCTCGAATGCCCCCCTCTTTGCAAATTTGATCTGTATGCGGTCTCTACTTCGATTTGAATCTACAAGCTATTCCAAGTTGTAGTAAAGTCATTCATGTGAGGAGCGGCTGTCCTAACCAGGAACTTGATGGTGTCCTATTCGTTGCGCGACCTCGTTTAACGCGAATCTCTGGTACAGGTGCACGGACAGAGAATCTCATACCGATACCCACACCCGTCTGCCCCGTCCTAGACAGTCCCCAAAATGTTATCAGATCCCAAACGTACATATATTATGCGGGGTGTCTAAGCCTTCGTCGGTAGCTGGCTGTCGCTGACAAACTCTAGAAGTGGGTTGGACCGAATGTACCCCAAAACTCTCAACATACAATGGAAAAGAACGAAACCCGGTTATTCGTCACTTCAATTTCCCTTGTTTCCACTACCCGAACTGGCTAGAGATCTCCGCCGCCTTCTCAAGAACGCGCCGAGTCTCGCTTTCCTATGGGTCCCGACTACGACCACGGGGGCCTCTGCCTTCGTCTTCGCAACATGGCTACCACGTCGCTTCTTTCGGCGGTCTTCCGGTGTGTCCATCAGAAAGCTGATGATAACGCTCCACAAGTTGTTTGCGCTGAGCGTTTGCTCAGACGCAAGCACGGCCTCGTCCGCGACCCGCGCGAGTTTGAGCGCCTCTTCCGTGTCCCGCCGCGCGACAATACTACTCGGCGGCGGTCGCTCGTCCTCGTCCAATGCCCATGCCATGTTCCAACTAGACGGCGCACTGGGCGCTGCTGTTGTCTGGTTGGCGACACCGGGCGCCGTTGTCATGCTCTCGCGGTCGAGGTAGTGTTGCAACGCCGCAATGTGCTGGTTCATGTCCTGCGATGCGCGATTGATGTTGCGCAGTCGATGCTTCTCGATACGCCTGATGGTGCGCGCGAACTTCTTGTCGAAATGCTCCTTGCCCTTGACATACCGCAGGATCGCGGCCTCAGAGAGGGTGCCGATAAGCTCTGAGGGAACCTTCATAGCGGATAATTCGGTTTCTAGCTCCAGTGGGCGGATGATGCCATGTGTTGATACTCGCTCTCGGATCATACTTTGGTGTCTGTGACTGGCCTGTAGTTGTTTTAGTATTAGAGAAACGTGGACGAGTAGCTTGATGTTTTATTACCCAATTGTATGCATATACCTTCGCCTCACCAGCTACGGATACCCCACCCGGGTCGCTTTTCGAATATCCATCTTTTCTTTGACTCGAAGTGTCAACCGACGTATCTGATTGAGTCTGGGGCTTTGGAGGAGTGAGGTGGTCGAGTGTACTGGCTGAAGTGTTGCCTGGAGTCACCACTATCCCGCTGGTTTTCCGTGCGACAGATATAGAAGAACGTTGTCTGAGGTGACTGAAAGCACGCTCAAGTCCAGAGGTGAGTGATCTGCGCGGCCTTGGAGGAGAGAGATGGGGCCTCTGAACATCGGTGGTCGGCGTGAGTTGCGAAGGAGAAGCAATGAAACCAGGGCCCGTCGCTAGGGTGACTCCGGAAGGTACTGATACTGCATCGGGACGGGATGGACCACTGGGCAATGTGGTAACGTGCTTGACGAACAGAGCCATCGCGCGGTAACAGTATTTTCCAGGAGTCGTGAAGGGAAAGAGAATAGGAAGGACATGAGCTACATCTTGTAAGAAATGAGCACAGAATAGAGATGGTAGCAGCTGAGGGGGCAAGTATACCATCATAAACTTGAAGGTGTACTGGAGTTGGTTGTTTGTAGCTTTCACTATGCTTGAAGGCTGGGTACATCCCCATTGTCTCATCGCGTACCGGAAATCGTTCTGGATATGCAGCCCGATGCGCCCTACGATGATGATAATGATAAGCTACTATTACTAGAAGTTCGAAAGATGACACACGTATATATGATCTCATCCCTTAAAACCTCTCGTTCGCCTGCAATAAACAACAAAGGAGGGAGACCACCAAGGTACGAGAAGGCAGGGCTGACAAGGGGATGCTTTAAAAGGCCATTGGGAGCGTACAATTGGACCTGCTGTGTGACTTCGATGTCTGTACCATCGGCTGTGTGCAACGAGATAGTCTGGTCAGCGTCCAGGACTCCAGGAAGAGGTGGTGACGCGGTCGATCCAACATTTATGGGACCCAGTTCGGTGGGAAGTATCTTGGGAACGACGTTATCAGGATCTATCGGGCGTGCGGCCTGGGGTGTTCCACTAGACCGGCTTTTCGAACGACGGTGGAGTACATCGGTGATGTTCTTACGAAGACCGCTGTGAACTCTATTGCTAATATCATTAGGAGGTGGGGGCCAAAGAGGACTAGGCTTATGCAGCGAGAGACCAGTAACAGGTATCACATCCTAGGCATGCCGCGACACATTAAACAAAAAGAAAAGGGCGTGTATGGGTGGACGCACCGTGTCTGTATTCGTGAAAATGCTTGGGAACGAATGGGTGAAGTCACACCACGGCGAGATGAGTACACCACCCGCTGGCAAAGGAAGGCCCGAATCACGGATGATTTGAAGTAGAGCGAGAGACAATCCTCCACCTGCAGAATCTCCGGCGATAACAATACGCTCAGGTCTCACGGGACGGTGTGCAGCACCTTCTGGCGGCTTGATCAAGAAAAGATCTTAAACCACCTTGTTCATTACGTTGGGTTTTAGAAAAAGAGTAGGGGGTTGCGCACATGCAGCAAGGAGGTCTTGAAGCGCACAGGGGAAAGGGTATTGAGGTGCGAGCCGGTAGTTCACAGCTATGGGCGACAACCTGGATGAGTGTATACATTGTGTTACGAATTCTCTCACCAAGGACACGTCCACGAATCTTTCGTGCAAAGCGCTGGATACTATATCTTTAAACAAAAAGATACGTGAGGGGTCTCAGAGGGCAAGGAATCCGAAAACGTACCTCTCCTGGTCCACACTGCCGAAGTAATAGCCCCCTTGAATTCGAAATTAAGAGCGACCAAAAGGGTAAAGATAGACTCATACCCCCATGAGAATACAAAATACATCGTAAATCATCCATTTCTGGTTGGTATGAGCCACTGTTTCTAGATGGCTCGGTATTACTAGGCGCCGGAGGCGATTCATGGGTTTCTTCGCTCTCGGATTCTGGATCTGTCATCGACGTGGCATTCTCTAAATTGGTATTGCGGAGGCCATGACCCTCGGTTGAGCCACTTTGGCGCGAATTGATTGGCGAACTTTGATCCTTGGAACGTCTTTGCGCATCTTGCCAGTGCTTTTTGGCAGTGATCCATTCCGCGTCTAATCTACGGAGAGGTCGAGTAAACCGGCCTGTCCGTATGGTGCATCGAGAAAAAAAGAACGTATGAGAGCACGTACCCTCTGATGCCACGAACCTGCCACCACTTTGTCCCACCAACGACCCTCTTCATAACTTGCTCGCCCCGAAATGCTTTGATGAGATATATGGCAGCCTCATCACAGGATGACATTGGGATGATAAGGCGGACCACGTGGACCCACGGGGGGGACGGTGTACGAACGTTGGAGAAGGATTGCAGCTCCTCTACAGTGTGCCTTGAATGAACGTTAGATTGAGGCGAATGAGGACCTGATAGAAAATACCTGGTAGAAGCATTCAGGAAGTCCTGAATGCGTCAGGTGGTCAACAAAAGACCAATACAAAGGGGGGGCGAAAGAGACCTTTACGATGTTGAATGCCTCATCATACAGCAATTCCTCACTCCGAAGGGGAACGCCTGACTTGGAACTATCCCTAATCACCCTTGCAAAGTAGTGCTTGACTAGGGTTTCGAGGAAGAGCGGCCCTATGGTCAAGCCAACTCGTCCTGTCAATGAATTGGGCATATCGAACGCCGAAACTGTGACGAAGGAAGGAGATCTTGGTATGAGATGAAAAGGAATTCGTTGAGAGAAGTACTGATACTCGCGATGGCTTCCAAATGGATACACGCCGTACGTCCCGGTACAGGACTTGACCCTGTTACTTCTGTGACTGGTCGTGGGGAGGAACAAAGGATTGAGGGACTGCGGAAATCATGGTGTAGAACAGCCTGGAAACGTACAGCCAAGGTGCCACAACCACGATGTCGTATTACGGCATCTTGGGCCCTAGGGCAAGGCAGAGTGTGTGCACTACTACACAAGACCGTCACGCCTGCAGCAACACAGAAGGAGATGGTTGAGGTAGAGGGGTCCAACCCACTTTCCTTTTCGAACCTGACAGAGTACTCTTATCGGTAACATACGATTGATTGAAAAAACCTAGAATGCGGGCTCATTCTAGACCGCTGTGACAGAGATAGCTGTCAAGCTTTCTGACTCGATCAGTGTTAAAGTTGTTCTGATATCTCGCATTCGATAAATGCTTGCCAAAGGACTGATTCAACGGGTGATGATGAGGTCAGCGGTGGCGGTGGATAGCCAACTAGACCATAGATAGTCTCGTATTGTTACTCTTGTCGTTGATGATACCCTCCAATCTATGGATGCTCTCGTCCCACCAGATGTCACCGCCGAGCTCACTCAAATCCTCTCAAATCTAGTCCTTGGCGATAATGAAATCAGATCAAAGTACTTCTTCTTTCCCACTCATTCCCTCTTCCGCCCTCTCTTACATTCCCCTCAGTGCAGAGGCCGTCGTCGACGAGCGCCTCGCTCACAGACCCGATGTTTATCTCCTCGCTCTTACCCAGTTTGCCACAAGAGCAGACACAGTCGAAGTGGTCCGTCATATTTAACTTTTATCCCCGAATATCTTATCCTCATAGTCCGGTAGATGCGCTCTTTCTCTCTTGTACTTCTTCGACGCCTCCTCTTCCGTGCATCCCCTGGTCCCAGTTCAAAATCGCCTCGTTTGACCCTATACGATCGTCTCTCAGCTCAAACGCTCACCGCCATTGAACGCATCCTGCTTCATTCCCTGTTGCATGAGCAGATAGACTCTGTCCGTCGAAAGGCCGTCGACACCATATGCGATCTCGCCAATAATTCCATGGGCCGTGGTAGACCGTGGCACGCACTACAAGCTCAATCCTTTGCTATGTGCAAGAGCGCGGACCCCAGCGCCCGCGAATGCGCATTCCGTATCTTCTCTGGCTCTCCAAACCTCATCATGGACCTTCAGACGGACGCAGTTCTTCGGGTACTCCAGGAAGGTTTACAGGATCGGCAGAGCGTCGAGGTTCGTCTTTCCATATCTCTCATATCCCACTCACCCAATTTTTCTTCAGGTTCGCCATGCCGCTCTTCGCGCATCCGTGTCCTATCTCACCTCCTCCGACCAACACCAAATCGCGCAGTCCTTATCTCTTATGTATCCCATGCTTGACACCCTCCCGTCTCTCCCCCACGCACACCTGCCAAAATTCTTGATTACCCTTACTCCTATCACTTCCTCCCATCCGCAACTCTTTGCCCCGCACCTTCAAGTCCTACTTGCTTTCCTCCCCGCTCTGATCATACCCTCAGCTGACTCGGGACCGACCCCAACGGTGGCAAGGCCTTACCCAGGCACGCAGAGCTTTACTTTCCCACCCACCCAAAACGGTGGCCCGCCAGATGACGACGAGTTGGACGAGGAAGCTGAAGAGGTTCGCAAGGCTGCGCTCGAGTTTATGATCAGCCTTAGCGAAGCGAAGCCCGCCATGGTTCGCCGCGTCGACGGATGGGTCAGCGCGATCGTTCGTGGGTGCCTAGGTGGGATGGGTGAGCTTCGGGATGACGAATTGAGCACATGGCTCGATGCTGATGTATGTGATCCTTTCTCCGAACCTGCTACTTTGTTCCAATTCCACTGTCCTTTTTTTCGTTTTCGTCAGCCGGCAGATGACCCAACAGACGATACGTACCCGCACGTATATGAGCAAGCCCTGGACCGCTTAGCATGTACCGTCGGAGGGAAAGCTATCCTGCCAGCTGCATTCCAGCATATCCCGGGCATGTTGGCGTCACATGATTGGAAGCTCCGTCATGCAGGGCTCATGGCAATTGCTTCCGTAGCTGAAGGCACAAGCAAGGTGATCGCCCCACTCCGACTTGAGGGTATTGTGACCGACTGACGTCCCTCCAGGTGATGCAAAATGAACTTGGCAAGGTCGTCGAGTAAGTGCCCAATGTCTTCGCTTCGTCATACCTATTAGATTGACCACCTGAACGTGCAAGTCTTATCACGCCTTTGTTCCTCGACCCCTACCCACGTGTCCGCTACGCCGCATGTCACTGCATGTCTGTTCCCCCCCTCTTTATCTCTCATGGACAGTCGCTGATAGTGTTCGTCAGCGGACAACTGTGCACAGACCTGGAAGAAGTCATCCAAGCCCAGTACCACCAGCAAATATTTGCGGTGTTAATACCTACTCTCGAAGTCCCAGAGCCTCGGTACGTTCCTATCTGACTCTGAGAGCCCGCCCGAGCCTAATTCAGGATCCAGGGTGCACGCTCATGCCGCCGCGGCGCTGATCAACTTTTGTGAGGGGGTCGAGCGCGACACACTTTTACCTTATCTGGACCCGATCGTCGAGCGCCTGCTCAAGCTTCTCAATCCGATGCAAGATGGGAGCCGACCAACCAAGCGGTATGTACAGGAACAGGCCATCACGACCCTAGCCATGGTTGCAGATGCAAGCGAGACCACTTTTGCCAAGGTGGGGCTTTACTTCTCTACGTTATGGAAATCTGATGAGGCAGGCAACGATCATAGCACTACTCGTCGATCATGCCACTCTTGCTTAATGTGCTAAGAAACGCGAACACTTCTGAATATCGTAAACTCCGCGCCAAGGCTATGGAGTGTGCTGGTCTCATAGGTTGTTTAGCACATGATACTAGCGCTATCATCTGTCGCTCACACGAATCTCAGCTATCGCGGTCGGGCGTGAAGTTTTCCGAGCCGATTCGGGCGCATTCGTTGAACTTCTCATCCGAATACAAAGTAAGGAAGACTGATTCTCGCAGACGTCACCTATGGCTAAAGATGGAGTCGATAGACAGCCCAGTGGACCCAAGTGATACGATGCTACCCCATTACCTCATTGCAACGTGGGCGAAAGTCTGCCAGGCTATGGGACCCGAATTTGAGCCCTATTTACCTGTGGTGATGCCACCATTATTTCGCGCCGCAAACGCCAAGGCGGACGTCTCCGTTTATGGTTTGAATTGTTTCTTTTTTCATTTGTTGTGTACGGGCGAACTGATAGAGAGTAGAGGATGAGGACGTTCCAGAATCCAAGGAAGGGTGGGACATCATCGAAATGGACGGGCAACAGGTCGGCATCCGTACCTCGGCAATCGACGAGAAGTGCCAGGCGTTCGAGACGCTGGTAATCTATTGTTCCACGTTAGGCGCGCGATTCGCACCGTATTTGCAACAAAGCCTAGAAGTGGTGTTGCAATCACTACGATTTGTTCTTCATGATGGTGTCCGGGAAGCATGTGCACTGTACGTACTTATTTTTATCTTCATTTTTTTTTTTTGGTTTCGGCTAACTGAGAAGCAACGCAGCGTTCTCCCCATGCTGGTGTCGTGCGGCAAAGCGAGCAATACGATAGACGGGGACATGGTGACGAATGTGATACAACATGTGGCGTCAGTGATCTCACAAGAAACGGACTCGACGTTCTTGGCATCCGTGTACAAGTGCGCGACGGATTGCCTGCGGACGTGGGGGGACGTGAAAGCAGAGACGCGGGTAGCGCTTGAAAATGCGACGAAGCAGCAGCTTCAGGCGCTGGCTGACAAACGCAAGGGTCGGGGCACGCGGACGGCAGCGGAGATAGAAGAGGAGAGGGAGGACCTGGCGCTACTTGAGGAAATGGAAGGGTTTGCGCTGGAGGAGATGGCGAAAATGTTGGGGCTGTTCGATACGAACCACCCACTGTTGATCGCAATCTCGAGTGTGCGGGATCTTGGGCTGGGCCTTGGAGCCTGGGACAGTGATGGAGACGGAGGGGACGAATAAAGAGTGTATACGGACAGGAACGAGGGGAAGGTCGACGACGTTCGAGACGGATTGGCGCGGTCTGGGCCGAGATGACGTCGATCGGCCCGAACACCCGGCTCATCCAACACTGCTCGCCTCGTCGCGGGTCTGGCCCTTCTCTGTGTAGTTCGTATCCAAATGCAATTCCTACTCGATTCTACCCAGGCCTCAGCTGTCCCCCAGTTAACTTCTCTCTCTCCTGCTGGTCTCAGGTTTCCCCTCTCTATCCCATGGACCACCCTTTCTCTCCCATCGTCGAGGGCGACGCAGGTCGTCGGTACTTGGGCGCTCAACGCCACAGACGAGACAACTTCTCTCCCAACCTCTCCCCGACCTGCTCACCCTACCCTCTCCCCTACCACCACCCCCGCACCACAAAAGTCCACCCAAAGTTCTCTTTCGATAGAGGAGATGCCATCACAACCATCACAACCAACCCACCGAGGTCCTCCACCGACGAGCCGCCCTCACTACCTTCCTCTTCGTCGGTTCCGCGCCATCTCCGCCATTCCCTCCCAGACGTCATCTACAAGCATGGGCCCCGCATTCCCTCATCTCTCCCTTCGTCTCTTCACGGGAGCTCGGGCTCAGGCGTGAGTGATGGCACTCGCGCACGCTTCGTCTCCCTCCCCGCCGTCGTCTCCTCGTTTCCCAAGATTGACACAGAGTGCGACCGCCTCGAGCGTGCGTGTGGCCGCGCTCCGACAGCACATCTGCGCCTCCGCGATGATCCACCGCCGAGCTCGCCTCACCAGCCACGTGAGAACGGCCCGCCGCCACCCCTCGCGCCAAAGTGGTCCCACTGGGCGCTCGTCCTCCGCATAAAGCGTGCGCTGCACGCAGAGGGGAAGGACATCCGCGATTATGTAGAGGCGGATCAGATCGATGACCTCTTCCGTCGGGACGTCGAGGAGCGCGCGCGAAGGGAGCGCGAGCGTGGGCGGATGGCACGTATACGCTCTGGCCAGGAGCTGTCCGACTCGGATGAGAAAACACGTCCGTCATCGTTTTTTTTCCCTTCTGGCCGTGCTTATGCGCAGGGACTAATCGTATTGTCGTGTTTCCGCAGATATTTTTGGCGTCCCCCTTAACGAGAGCGTGCTCCGTGCACCTGCAACCGCCGTTCTAGGTGGATATAGGCATGACCTGCCACTGGTCGCCTTTTTATGCGTCGAAGAGTTGTACCGTACAGGTGAGCACGCATGTTTGATCTATTTTTCGGCCTCACAAAAGACTCCCCTGGATAGGCATCTACAAGAGCGGCCTCTTCCGCGATCTTCCCAATCGCCAACGGCACCACGAACTGAGCACCTTGTTCGATACCCCGCCTGCGTTTGGCGAGGGTATGAATCTACGTGCAGAATCGACCGCAGATATTTGCGCGCTTCTCCTCACATACCTCAAGGAACTTCCCGAGCCTGTCTTGACGCCATATCTTTTCAACGCCTTCTGGAACTGGTGTGTCCGGCCGAGCGTGAAACGAGAGGATGAACGCATGCGGAAGGAGCAAGACGAGGAAGAAGATCTTCGCGCGCGCTTCTTCCAGACAGGGCAGCGGCCCCCGCGTCCCTCACGACGTGTCCTCTTTGAGAAGGCGCGCTTGCGTGCTGCGCAAGATGACGCCGCAGAGACGGGGCAAGTTACCATCGCACGGGACTTGCTTCGCCTGCTACCGACACACAGCTTCTCACTTATCGTCTACCTGTGTGCGTTCTTCACCCAGGTGCCACTCTGCCCCGAAAACGGCATCACTTTTGAGGATATCGGCCGCATCTTTGGCCCGCCTGTCTTTGGTGGGCCTGTGCCCGCAGCGCGTCGCATGATGGTCTGGTTTCTCAAACGCTGGAATCGTGTGTCGGACGGTCTCCTTGATGCTGAGCCAGACGCAGCAACCGCGTCGACTTCATCGTCCACCTCCCCTCCATCTAGACGGGACATGCTCGTACTCGAGCGTGCCGACTCGTTTGAGTTGCTCGCTCCGGAGGAGCAGGAGGAAGACGAGCCAGATTTCCGTGCGACGCTAATGGATCCCGAGGAGCGCCGCGGGCATCATCCCGCCAAGTTTGAATCCGCTAACGCCGCGGTGCCATCGCTGCAGGTCCAGAACCGCTGCGATCAGTACAGCCCCGGCTGTTTCGCACAAGAGATGATGACCGCGCCCTCGGGTACGTCGGGTTGGCTTGGTGAGGCCAAGGGCAAGGGAAGAGAAGATTCACTCGATCTGGACGACCCGATCTCTGTGGTCCCTCCGCGCGATAAGCAGTCGCAGCCTGGTGGGCGTCTTCCTGGATTCGTTACAACATGACCTTATAACCGCCTCCTCTCCTCTCTCCTGCTTTTCAGATCTCCAATCGATCGACGAGGATGTGCTCTTGCCACCGCATGTTTTTGCGCCCATGTCGCGCCGACAATCCACGAGGAGCCTGGAGAACAAATGTAGCGGTAAGCTGATTTCCAAAGCGACGAGGCGCTTGACGATATATTAATTGGTTTCAAAGCGATAGACGGGTCCGAGGGGTCCGGCGTGTACTCGGCAGCGGAGGACGCGAAACGGTGGTGGTCGAAGGACGCCCAGCTGTTGATCGCGCTCAGTCGATTGCATGATGCGCGGGCACGGATCGACCAGCTCGAGCTCGCGGTTGCGGATGCAGCGACGCAGTCGGAGCGCGCACGAGAGAAGCTCACGTACGTTGCGGGTGTGATGAATGGCGATTCGGACTCGTACGCGCGGTTTGAGCAGGAGCTCAAGGTGACGGCGCTGGAACGAGGCGAGGCGAACGAACTTGTGAAAAACGTGTGCGCCGTGCTCAAAGGCGTGGTGCAGCAGGCAGTGTGCGCTGAAGCACGATCATAGAGTCCTCCACTCTTTTTTTTTTTCGTTTCCCACCTTTTATGCACGATACATCGTTGTGACCGCCGAGGGATATCTTTATTCGCTATGCTGTGTTGTATTTTTGGTTCCTTTTACAGTAACTTTTGCAATTTTCTGTCATATTCATACATCTGCTTTCCCACTTTTGGACTCGGGCATCAAGTGGTTCTGTCATTGCCATTACTTAGTGCTGTAGTAACGGTGTCGTTGAGGCCGTTGACGTTTTTATGTAAGATGCACACGTGTGGCACCGACGGTGACCTGTGCACGCACAAGGACGATATATAACCAAAAACAGAGTGAGTCGTGCCTATTTGAGAAGAAAAATGGAAACGATAGAGGGAGGCCTCTGGGACGAGGTGAGGAAGGTGAAGAAAATATGAAGAATACTGCGGTCTACTTGAGGGTGACAGCGAGGACACGTGTACATGCTCAAAAGGGGACGACACTGACAGCTTTTGATCGGTTTACTGTATGTGGCTTCATGTCGTTGCTTTAAAAGGCTCCGTCCTGCGACGTGCTTCCGAGTTCCGACAAATCAAGGGGGAGAGGGGTTCAAATGTGTGCGTGACTGGGCGCGCATACTGTATATATAGTGTTGTTGCATCGCGTTCTTTTTCTTCCCTCTCCACTGGAAAATCCGAAGTACACGGTACTATTGGTACACGTATCGTCGAGTGGTCATGCATGATTAAACACATGGGTCCTGTGCAGCCGTGGGTGAGGGAGTGAGATAAATTGCTTACCGATACGGGCATAAAGGGACATCAGGAGGCGCTTGACCCCGCGAAGCGAAGATAACGGGGGCAAATGGGGTGCAAGTCCCGGTTCCGGGTACATAAGTATAAAAGAGGGATAAATTGGAAAGAGTGTACAGGATTTTGATCGAAATATATCGATCTCGGATCTCGATTGGGGGTGTGTCTGTGGATGGGATCAAGAGACCGTCAAAGTGGCGGATGCTCCGTGAATGCCCGATCAGAGAGGGTGAGGGAGCGAGTGGTGTGTACTGTGAGTATAAGAGAGAAGAGGAAAGGTGTGTAGGACGGAAAGGGAATGAAGGAAGGGGAAATAATACAAGGTCGTGAGTGTGACAGATGTGTGACAGATGTGTGTAACCAGGGAATTGGAACCGAACGGACGGCGGAGGATGCGTTGGTGGGTTGCAAAGTTGGGCGGGGCGAGACGACGATGACTGTGCCGTGTCAATGCCGTGCCGTACAATGCAATAATGCCCTCCTCAGCCTCTCATCCTATCCTATCCCATCCCATCCCATCTCATCCTATCCCGCCATCTTCCTTTCCTCGTCCTTCCCCTCCTTTCCCCTCCTTCCCCTTCCCTCCACTTCATCCCCTTCCATCGACCTTGTATCCCATACTCCCCCTCCCGTCTTCCTTCCGTCGATCAGCCCTTTTCTCTCCCCACCCTTCAACTCAAATCTCACGACGTCCGACAATCTTCTAACCGACAACCTTCTGCGACGTACCACCCTTCTCCGTCAACCACAATGGGCAATTGCGCCTCGAGTAGCCAGGAGGCTGAGGGGAAGGCCCGTTCAGATATGATAGACCGTCAGATCGAGGAGGATGCAAAGAAATACAAGCGGGAATGCAAGATATTACTGCTCGGTGCGTACACAATTTCCACCTTTACTTTCCAAGCAAAGAAAAAAAAACGCATTGCGAATACGGTGAATTGCTTTCAATCCGGGCTTGCTTATACGGGTGACGGATGTCAACTCGGACCCGTCGTTCGATATTTCGCACGTCACGGGACCATCATGGCTTTATTCTAGGCCTGTTACCCGCCCTCGTCAAACTCGCTCCCTTTCATAATTTTTGGGTCAACGCCCGTCTCTGGATATACCGCATCCATCAGCTGCCCTCCTGTTTATTCGTCTTCCTCTGACGTCGACTATGTGATGAGCATCCCTACTCACCGTACCATTCCCCCCCTCAGGTTCCGGCGAGTCCGGGAAATCGACAATTGTCAAGCAAATGAAGATTATCCATCAGAATGGTTACACTCGCGAAGAACTCCTCGCTTTCCGACCACTCATATGGAAAAACCTCAACGAGAGTGCCCGCGATGTCATCCAGGCCTTGGCAAGGTTCAATCTTGAACCTATCACTCCCACGAACAAAGTACAAATCATCTTCGATCTCTTATGTCCTATCGTCTTACTCCATTCGGCCTTTCACAGGCAAATTGCGAGCGTATCATGAACTACCACCTGTCCACCGACGATCCACAGTTCTTCTTCAGCCCCGAAATTGCCCAGGCCGTGCAGGACGTGTGGGGAGACGAGATCATTCCGGCCTTGATGGACCATTCGTCTGAATTCTATCTAATGGATAGCGCCAGCTAGTGTGTCGCACTTTACTGTCTCATCCCTTGCGTACGCTTACCGTGACATCTCTAGCTTCTTCGCAGAGGCACGTCGGATAGCGGCAAGTAACTACGTGCCATCCAAGGA
Source organism: Russula virescens (assembly GCA_003316435.1). Taxonomy (NCBI): domain Eukaryota; kingdom Fungi; phylum Basidiomycota; class Agaricomycetes; order Russulales; family Russulaceae; genus Russula; species Russula virescens. Next base: position 26,790 of record QFEY01000714.1, on the reverse strand, counting down.
GGATGTCCTTCGCGCACGCGCAAAGACAACCGCTATCACAGAGACTCGCTTCTCTATGGGCCAGTTATCAATACACATGGTAGACGTTGGTGGGCAGCGCTCCGAGCGAAAAAAGTGGATACACAATTTTGAGAGCGTCACAAGTATCATATTTTGTACGGCATTGTCAGAATATGATCAAGTTCTGCTTGAGGAGAAAAAGCAGGTACGTAACTCGATCATTCAAAATCACCCTCTCTCGTGACCTGATTCTTCGTTACTCGTAGAATCGCATGGCAGAGTCTCTTGTTCTCTTCGAGTCCGTCATCAATTCGCGGTGGTTCTTACGCACGTCGATCATTCTCTTCCTGAACAAGATCGACGTATTCAAGGCTAAACTACCCAAGGTATTCAATGCATATCCCCCCACCCCCAGCCTCTGCTCACTTTGCGTTCCATCAGGTTCCCCTGGACAGATTCTTTCCCGAGTACACCGGTGGAGCGGACGTCAATAAGGGCGCCAAGTACATCCTTTGGCGGTTTATGCAGGCGAACCGTGCACGATTAAACGTGTATCCTCAGTTTGTGGTTTCCTCGTCTCGATTTCCAGATTGGTCATTAACTTGCACGGATGCAGTATCACACAAGCGACCGACACGTCTAACATCAGACTAGTTTTTATCACCGTGAGAGAGACAATTCTGCAGAATGCCCTCAAAGAGTCAGGTATTCTATGATACCTACCTCACGCCGTGACCTTCCCTGTATTCTATCTTTACTTCTTTTGTTTTTTCATATCTCTCGTGGATTGGATACGAATCGCTCCATTGTTGGTACGTCATCATTGCCTTCCCAGGGACACACTGCAGAGCATATGTTGACGCTCCGTGTAGCTCACGTTACGCCCCTGCAATGTCTCCATATATCTACCTCATGACACACATCTTATTCATCGCATCCTCATCTCACACCCGCTCCCCCCCACCTTTGCGCACCTCTTGCTCTGCGCATGTACCACGGTCGACTACATGGCAGGCCCTGCGAAGGGATGTCCGGCCAGGTGGCTGATGAAGAAAGGCCCCAGGATGGGTGGTACCCAGCCTATACGTCCCAACCCTTTATTTCACTCTAGCCTGTAATCATTATGCCCTCATATCTCTTGTCGCCCATCCCTTTCCACCTAAAACTGCCTACACGTTCCTTTCCAATGCCAATGCCTCTACCCCTACACGTGGCCGCCACATCCCTCACTACCCGATCGTCGTACTTTTCCCGTTCCTCTATGCACTTGATCTTATATGTCCCCACCGCGGAGTTAAAAACTTGTGATAGTCATTCCCTGGCGTAGTCGGATTCTACATTAATTACACAAGGTATTTTGCGCGTGATGCGCTGTACAACCCCCATGTTTCCAGATGCTCAGTGGGGATTTATGTTATACGGTATGGATTTTGATAGGCATCAGCTAGGCAGTCCCTCTGTCGCTGAACGTTGAACATGTGAATATGTGGCCCAATCAAGTCCACGGGCAGCAACGCGACACGATGTGATGCGATGAAGTATTATTCTCCGAGAATACAGTACGCGTATCAGGTCGCCCATATCAATACCAACAGAGGTTGGTTTATCACAGCAATTTCACTGCCCATATAGTACTGGATAAGGGTAACGATCACGGTACTGCACGGTATGATCACTCAACGTGTCGGACATGTGATCATCACCAGAAGTTCTAAAGACTTGCCGTCGGGCCCCTAAGGCCGACGGATGAGATTGTGGTGTGGGCCTGGGCCTGGGGCTGATATTTCGCACTGCGATCAATGATCACCGTGTCCCTACGCTCGGCGGCAGGTGGGGCACCGACACACTACCACCGTCAATGTGACGGTTACCAGACCCTTGACCAGACCCAGACGCTTCCTCATGTTGCCCGAAGGATTTTTTCTCGGTACAGCTAATATATATTATATATGTGTAAGCCTGTAATTGTACCCGCTCTTGAGACCCGAATCTACGAACTTGCAAAGTGGGGAGGGGAGGGATAACGTGTATCGTAAAGGGATACATATATATTGTATCACAGGACGTACGGTGCACGCGCGGTCACGGTACCGTGGTAAAGTTTCTGCATTTTGGGAGGGGGGAAGGATCAGCAAGACGGATGTGCGTGGTCGGTGCATATAATGTGCAATCGGATGTATGGACATAATTCAAGTTGCAGACATTATCGATCAACAAGGCTGAGTGCGCGTATGAGCTGCAATGGAAACCTCTTGAATATTTCCCTTGTTACGGTACGCTCTCTCGTCCAAACGTATTTGTCACCCCCGAATATAAGGACTCCAGGTATCTCTCTGTCTGTATGTGCTTCGTCAATTAGGTTACTATCTGGTAAGTTGGAGCATGCTGTATGCATATGCCAGCGTGTGGTCAAAATTGAAGCTCGAGGGGCTGAGGGTTCTTGGATGATGCAGAGGTACCGACAGATCTGTACTTATTTGTCTTGCTGTGGCGCGCGACCTAGTCGTGCAGCGCGAGTTCGAAAAGAAAAGGAGGAGATGGGGGAGCGCGAGAACGACGAGGCAAAGGACGGCAACGGCACTCGCATTGCCATGAAGGGTTCACTAGCACGCAGAGGGAGAAGGTAAAGGAAATTGGGGGAGGAATGCAAGGCCGATCTTCCCACTCTTACAAGGACTCGGAGCCTGAGGATATGGATATTTGGGGCAAGAGATGTAATTACAGGAAAACTCCTGATACAGTAGATGGTTCCCTAGGGGGTGACAACGCACGAGGGCGATGATTTGGCTGGGGCAAGCGCCTAAAGTAACTAAAGTCGCGAAATGGCTGTACAAAAAAGGTGCATCGGCGCAGGCGCTTTCCCCTAGTTTTCCCATCCATACATTAATTGCTCTTTGTCGTATGGGCCCGGATCAGCGTCGGACTGGAACTCGTGTACTGTACCTCGCTATACCCGCTCCTCAGCCTCCGAAATCAAATCAAGCGCGCTTCACCGGACCGCCAGATGCTAATCCAAGTGTACTGAGGGTGCTTCCGACTATCCCGCTTGCGTGCCCGGGACATGTATTGCCAAGTTAGCGTATAGTCAGAAGAAATTTATGGAGAAACCAGAGTATAGATTTATGCACCGTGATCGTACTACGACGCACAGTATAGAAACATAGACGACACCACAAGGACGAATAAAAGAGTCCACGTCGATCTTTTTAAGCTAACGATGAGAAAAAACTACCAAGTTCAGTAACAACATTTACATCGTTAGGATGAGCCTATCAAACCCAGCGTGAAGGCGTTCTGGTCTGCTATGCGCCACGGCAAATCACCATGCTGCGAGCCCAAGGGCCAGTGCAAATCCAATTTTAGTGAACGATCCAGCAATTGGACCGCGGTCAGCATGATTGGTATTCGTCGGGGTTGTCGAAGAAGTAGTGGACGAAGGCTGCGACAAAGTGCTCGCATTCGCGGACTTCGCGCTTGTCTGTGCAGTGCTCGCGTGTTGAGAAGTGGACTGGAGCGAAGCGGTAGGGACCACCGGTCCAGAAGTCGTAGACCCAGGGAGAGTGGACTGGGGCGTGGGAGAGCCCGTCGGTACAAGCGGTGAAGTGGACCCGGACGGAATGCTAGGTGCCGCAATATTCCCGGACGTCAAAGATCTAGCTTCCAGACAATCAGCATAGCTAGCAGTCCCCATCGTGATGACGACTCACTAAAGGTAGGGGTCGTAGCTCCTAGAGTAGTGGTTCAAGTTAGCTGATTTCTTGTCCAAGCGAAATATGGAAATACCTGAGCAGTAGTCAGTGAAAAAGCCCTCTGCAGCCTGAGCATCAGAGAGTGAGCATTGATCTCCGATGCATGTTGCCACAGCGCTGAGGATTGCGTCACTGTTACAGACGCAGGTGGCGTCCGTTCTACAGATGAAAACAAATAAAAGGGGGAGGAGGGGAGATTAAGCTCTCCAAATACGTGTCCCACGAGGAATGGAACGGGACCTTACGGGTCGCAACCAAGGCTTGTCGCATTAGCTTGCAAGCACGATAAAATGCAATCAGGAGCCTGCGACAAGACGCCAGGAATAAACAGAGAGGGGATCGGAAAAGTAAGGAAAAGAAGGGTGGTAAGGCGAACCATGATGGACGACTGACTGCAGACAACGCACCACCGAGTGCTTATAAACTTGAGAGGTTAGGGGCTCTCTCCAATCTATCACCTCGGTCGCATACAGCCATGCATAGTATTCCGTGGACTCGCCGGATGCAAAAATGAGTCTAGAATCGGGACAGGACGGTGCACCAAAGCAACTTGAACGCAGATGGAGAGATGGAATGAGTGAGTCTTCAGGGCAATGGACCTTCCACTATACGGTCAATGGGTGATGTGCTAAAATGCAAGCAGTTATCTGACATTCAGGATAGATTTCGGCCTTCAAGCTTCGAGCCAGGACAAGAGTTAGGGGGCCAAAATGGCAGTACAGTAGAGCCTAGAGCGTGGGTACAGCCTGACGCTATCAACTTACTCAACGGTGATTTCCGACATGGCGGATCGAGCCAATAGGATCGCGGTCGCAGTAGTGGTGGATGCCATCTACCTTTTGCCACAGTGGCCAAATTCTTGGGATGGGAGATCTTTCATTTGTACAAGTACAACATTTACGAGTCAGCTACGCACAAAATATGAAATATTCCAGCTTCAATCGATAATGTGAGTCATGTGACCAGATGCAACAACGTTCTTATTTACACACAACAAATGTAGCTACTCATTTAGAATCTATGCTAAATGTTCAAGAAAAGTATACCAACGGAATATCCGTAACATGACATCACACAACGATGGCGAAAAGAGCCCCAATCCCACCTGCCACCAGAGCGGCAGCGTGACTCGGCGTAGCCGCCGCATTCGACGTCGTCCGCGATGAGCTCGTAGGTGGAGAAGAGGTCGTGCTGCTCGGCTGAGTATAACTCGGCGGCGTCGTCTGGAGACTGCTACTTGACCGGTATGTAACGCTGCCACTTGTAGGCACCCCGTAGGAGACAGACCGTGACGACGACGATGACGACAGGCTGGATGAACTAGGATAAACTACAGTAACCGAACTTGAAGAACTTGCTGAAGAAGAGGAGGAACTGTAGGGTAAAGTTGGAGACGACACTGTGGGAGAAAGTTTGTGTCACTCGACATGCTCATGGTCGAAAAAACGAGAGTCGATGACTACCTGACGACGGGACACCGGGACACAATGAGCCGAAATACGCCAATGCGGCTTGAGCGTCAGCGTAACTGCAGGTCGACGTCACGCAAGTACTTGCAGATTGTTGGAATACTGGGTTGGTGCAGATGCACGTCGTATCATATCTGCAAGTGAACGGGGTTTCAGCTTTTGAGATCCAGCAGTGAGAATGAAGTCGAACTGAGGCACGCACAAGTTACATCCTGACGCAGCGGCTGCAGTATTGCCGCATTGTATAGCACATGCAGGTGGCGTTTGGGCTTGTACCTGGGAAAAGAAGATATAAAGGGAGGAGAGGACGAGTGGAAGACTGGGGCGGAAAGCCAGCATGACTATACAGTACCCACTAGTGATGTGGCGAGTAGGGTGTCAATGCCAATTTCAATGCCAGGACAGCTGAGTATTTATACCTCTCGTGCTGGGCGTGAGGATACTTCCGCATATGGTGGCGCAGAACATGTCTTCTCCGTGTTAAAAGCGCAGGTGGGCGCTGCTGTCGGTATGTCATGCCACCTTCCCCCTTTCAGGCCTTTCAGGGCCCGTCCCATGTCACATGGAGTAGGGCGCATACTCATTCACTTGATGGGGTTGAAGGCGATGTCTTTGTTCCTGGGTCTGAGAGTGTCCTAAGATCACGGCTCTCAGGAAGAGATTAAAGGAGGCCCCATGGCCCGGGTTCTATGGATTCGGACGCTTGTACCTTGGTGTGGTGTGACAGCATCCATATTTGATGGTACGGTAATAGAGCGCGCAAGGACACGTCCAGCACTTTGTTCGGAGTATGATTGATGGATGAGTACCTTTGGCCTCACAGTGGTAGTCCAGTAGAAGTACTCTTAAGTCTTGCGCTGACAGTCTCTGAGAAGTTCTAGATCGAGATCGAGGTTTCCGCGGCAGGGTTACAAAGCCGTAGGCTCTCGGCCACCCCCCTACACCAACTGGACGACAAGAGTTGCGACGGCCAGCCACTGGCAGGTTGTGTTGCCTCGATGCGATGATCGAGTGTGACGAATAGGTGCGCCTCAGAGGCATGGTTACAATGTGCTTCTTCATCAAACTCAGACAGGGGTTCAAGGGAAAGAAACAATCCGGTAAACGTGCTAGTGTAAAGTAAAGAGTCACGGCGCAAATGGCCACACCACAATGCTACACAGGTACTGGTATCAGTGGGACTCAGCCAGGCGACAATACTCTATGCGATCAGAGGTTCAACACACTGCAGGAAGGGAGCTGCAGTCACCGACTCACTGAGTCTCCGCATCCGTACACCATGGTGTCTTCGCTCGGACCCACTGCGAAAAAGGCCAAACCTATATATCCTGACAGCTATGATTGGCCGATGACAAGATCTGATGGCAGTAAAGAAACAACCCGTTTCTGATTCTGGGGCAAGGTTAATGCGTTCGCTGGTGCTGGTTCAGGTCTAGGTCCAGGTCCACTGGAATGGCCTTTCACCATCGGTGCCACATTACGGGAGGGCAGTGTTCGGGGTTGCCAGCGAGCGGGTTTTCTAGGAGATGGGGACTTGTCGTGTCCAACGAAGGTAGATGACGGGTGTGACGAATGAATGATATCATGGGTGGATCAGCGGATCACCAGTCATCTGCAGATAGCAATACAACACCGCATCGGGCGTAGGGGGAGCCCCCGGTATCCATTCGGAGGTGTGTGTATGTGTATTTATGCCATTCGATCATCGGACGTCGAAATCAGTACGATGCATGCCTGACCTCTGTCCGCGTGGTCAGACAACCGTGTGCTGTACTATTTATTCACATCAAAGATGTTCGCTCATCTACTCTAACGTATGGTCACTTCCATATGATGTTACAAACAGTAACCGGATATCATGAAGGAGCAAAGTACACTAATCATGATGGCTACTGATAGATCTCCCATCCACGTCAGTCTGAAATGTCATGTCCAGGCTCAGAACATCGCTATAGCCTGGTGTTTAGTAAGTCCCACGGGCGACACGGATATGGGTCCGCTGAAACCGTGGTCTCTGGACAACTCGACGAGCGGATCGACAACATGGAATTTACTTACGTGTCGTCCGGTCGTCGAATGGCCCGAGAAAAGTAAAGTTTCAGGCTTTACTATAAAAGGGGTATCCGCCTGGCCCGTCCGGGACTCCGGGACTTCGCTGTCATGCGTGGGCGTGGGTCACGAAATCTGATACAATCACAAGTCACCTGACCTAACGCATGGAAAACCGTTGGTATTCAAAAAGGGACACCGAAGAAAAAAAGTTCACAGACGGACCAACGCCCACAACTTGAACACGACCACCATTATGTTCGCCAATCGTCTTAGCATTTACCTCTCCTTGCTTCTCGCTGCCGCTGCTGGTGTATCTGCCCAGACACCCAGTCAATGCATCATCACCTGCAGTACCCAGGCCCTGGCTAACAGCACCTGCACATCTGTGTCTGTTGTCCTGCTTCCTTAGCCTAATCTCTCTCCCTGACCCCTCTTATTTTCACAGTACCAACTTTACTTGCCTGTGCAGTAGCACATCCTTCCAGGCAGCGGCGGGTGCCTGTATCAAAGCTAATTGCACCACTCAGGACCAACAGACGGCCCTTCAACTCCAGCAGCAAGAATGCGGCAGTATGTTATCTCCCGTCAGATTTTTTTCGGACTTGCTCCGCTGACTTGCCATGGTAACGCCTAGCTTCATCTTCCACCGGCGCTAAGGCCTCGTCAACGGCAACATCGGCGTCCTCCCCCTCCAGCAAGTCCAGTGCCGCGCCAGTTATGGTTGAGCAGTTACCACTCCTCACAGCTGTTGTCGCCATTGCGGGCATCGCTCTTGGAGGCGCATTTGCCTTGTAATCGGCCCAAGCAATGGGGACTTTTCACGCTTTTGGTATGACTTATATTCGTTAGCGCGGGGTAGTTGAGTACAATCCATGTGACGGTGATTCTTTAATGGCGTATCCATGTGACTTGTCTACCCTCTATTACTATATTTTTTATCGAATGATTGGGACTCGGGCTGCGACAGATGGCTGCCAACAAATTAAGCACGCTGATTGGAATGATGGAGTTGTTAGTTACCATGAGACTGGGCGCTCGAAAGACTGGTTGGCCATTTATGTGGCGACCCTTTCTTGGGTCGGTCGATCACACGGTTACCTTGTCGCTGAATTGAGTTCAGGTGTCATTCTTTCTCGACCAAACTTTCGGATTCGCATTCTGTAGTCCTACAGTTTGTCATGTACCCCTGGGCTATGCCTCGTCGATAACTCTTATTCAAATACTTTGCGCTTAAAGTGTCCTCCGTATTCCTCTCATATATCCGCGTTCACGCCAATGCGTACGATCCTTTGGACAACAAGACAGGTCAGTAGCACATTTTTGTGACGAACGAAAGGCAGTCAGCTTACTCATCCGCACGGGCAACCCAAGCTTCCGATTCAGGGAACATAACACCTGTGCCAGGTAAGTCAGTGTTTTGTCTACATTGAGGACGTGCGCGGAATGTCGTACTGAGGCGCCCGTATATTCCTTCAATGAGAAATCGACGAATGTAGTTTATGACAGGCGTGAATCGGCCCGTCGCCAGGTCTTTGCTTCGAACCGCATAGTGAGGCACACTGCACCGCACTGCTTAGCGCACAGTACCCAAGATCAAATGCAGGTGACACATCACATACACATGCGTGGGCCTACGCGAGTACTCCATGAGCTGATCCCCAATCTGTCCAGCTATGGTGGGTTCCAGGCGAGCCTCGACTTCGTTGATTTTCAGCACGATCTCGTCGAGGTGGAGGGATGGTTCGTCACGGAAGCCGATATACTGCGCAACACCGTAGAAACCAGGCAAAGAGTCGACCCGGCCGACCACATAGCGGTCTTCCTCTTGCACATGGGCCACAGGTAGGACGGACACTGTGAGGAAGAGGCCAAACCGGGGAAGAGCTGGCCACTGGCGAATCAACCCTGTTTTGGCTTGTGGTTGGAGATCCGAGGGGAAAGAGAGGGAGGGATGTTGACGTACCGGTGAAGGATGGTGGGACCCCACGTTCGTGCGATATACCGTGGAAGATTGCGAATATGGGGAGACGGGTCAAAGCATGGCGCTCTACTTCACCTCCGATGCCTGGAAGGGGAGGGGTGACGTAGTACAAGTTCGTGGTTTCGTCGAACACCGAGAGTTGCACATTCTCGCTTTCTTTGGGCTTTTCGGATTCCACGACAGCACCTTCAGGAACAATGAACCCGTCAAGTCGCCTACGGCTCTTGCGGTCAAACTGGTCCTCTAGTCCCTACGGAGGATATTTGAATGGTGTTGCGGAAGGATAAGGAAAATTAGAGTACTTTGGCCCAGGTCCAGAACGTCATAAGGGCAAGGCTAAGGGTGTTGTGAGGTCATGTCCTTTGGTGAGACTGAACAAGACTTACAGCAAAATGCCTAACGTGAGCGGGACCCATGCGCCATGAGGAACCTTTTTCAAAGATGCACCCCAGAAGAGACCTGGAATGATTCGGCATTTGCAACGAATGGGGTGATTTATTACCTTACCATCCAGAAATCCGAAGAAAAGAAAAAAGGAAACCCCCAAAATGTAAGGAAGGTGTTTGACATATCGAATTTGAAGTGAGATGAGCACAGTTGTCGTAAACATGACCGTTGCCACAGCAAAGCCGTAGGCATTGGTCAGTTGAGTAGAGTTGTTGAAGGCGGCGACAATAACAACCGTCGCTATCATGACTGGGTATAGAGTTGAAGATGGGTTGTATTGAAGGAAAAGGATGCTCACGGGACCAATTAGCAACAGGTATAAAAACTTGGCCTTGGAGTCTGTCAGACGTATGCACCATGTGTACTCTGAAACGACAGAAGTAGGTAAAGCCGGACATCATGGAGAAAGAAGACTCCTACGGAGGAAAACAGCGCATATTCACGAGCTGTTGTACCAAGGAAAAGGTTGCCGTGATCATAGCTTGTGATGCAATGAGCGTCGCGAGGATCGCAAAGACATATAGGATCCAAAATAGAGGCCCGTTGTGCTTTCCTGGGATTGTGAGATAGAACACATTTGGAAGAACGTCCGCCCCATTTACAATGAGACGGGAGCCTTGACCAAGGTAGGCGAGTACAAGTGACGGATACGCAAACGACCCAAAAGAAAGCTGCATGAAGGTGGATGAGTCCCAACCCTTTCATAACACTGAGCGTTGCCAGACCTGAATTGAGAGCATGTTGAACTGTCCGAGACTATGAGGAGCAAAAAGCAAACTAAGCAGTCGAACGAAGGAGGAAGTGACGGATTTTACTTGGCGAAAAGTGCCTCGCAGCCAGTAATTGCCAGTAACACGCCAGAAAGCGTGTCATAGCCTTTCGTGCGTACGAAGACTGATGACGTATAAATGCGCATGCAGGCAAGACACGAGGTTCGGTACTTACACATGACAGCCCGCGAAGGATCGAAAGCCCGAAAAATGCCAGGAAACCTTGTGACATTGTATATGCCTGTCCCAGCGAGAAGAAGCAGCCATACAAAGGTGACTGCCAGGCTTTGTGAGGGATGAAGCAAGAAACAAAATATAAAGTGCATACTGGGAGCAAAGGCGAATGACAGACGAGAGGTGCCAAGCGGTTGTGCGAAGAAGAGGAAAAGTAAGAATCCCTGACAGGGGTGAGAGATATAGGGTAGCATGGAAGAAAAGGCGCGTACGATGGACATGGGAACCACGTCGTTCGCAACAGAGGGCTTAGCGACAGCTATGTTGATAGTTAGTATTCTGATAAACTGACATCGTCAATGACCCACCAATGCCTCCTACTGCACTCGTAACGGAAACGGCGGCGGTCAGGATGCCATCCGCCATTGTTAAGCTTGTACCAAAGAGAGCCTGTGGAGTACTAAATAAACAGGACCCATCCTTCGAGAGAAGACTATTACCCAGATCAACAGGGGCCAACGAAAAGACGCAGGTGGTTTAACATCTCGGCGTCTGTTCTTCCCAACCATCATCGAGTCGTGAGTTGGTGTAAACTGGAAAAATTTCGGGGGATAGATTCCCTGATACAGGGCAAACGGACCACCTTCGCCTGAAATACGACGATGTGTAAGGTCTCAGCGGGGAAAGATTAAACAAATACGCCCAACCTTCGTATGTACCAAAGCGCAGACAGATCAACACCTAGTTGGATGACGAACGTAGGAATTCGGTGGAGGAAAGGGTGAATAATAGTACCCACGTATTTCAAGAGCGGGAGAAGCGTCAAAGACCATACAATGGCGCTAACACCTCCGATGACGTCCTCCTCAGAAGGAACCGGCCCGGTCGTGGGCCAGATTCCGTTGAGGACATACAAAGGTGAGGTGCCAATGTCGGAATAGATAATGCCTAGGTTATTGCGTCATGGTAAGAACAGGGTTGTGGGAAAAAGAATTAATATACCAAGCGTCTGGAAACTAAGAACAATGAGGGCCAAGCCTGTGGTACGATGAGCACGGCGCTTCGCTGTTGGCTTGGGATCTTCGCAACTCGAGGAAGTCATGGTTGTTGAGTGGGATTTACTCGAATGGAACAGAAGTCAGCACTTTAGTGCATAGCATTTAAGCAGAATGAGACACCCATGGCGGATATACCTCGAAATAAAGTTCGTTCCTCGCACCTCAGTCATTGTTGTCGCTTAACGAGGGAATTTAGCCATCGGGAGATAAGAAAGCAAGTGGGGCTGGACGAGCAAACTTCGTCAATGATTTTTGGAAGAAGGAACAGCCTTCAGTGAGACTATAACAAAGAGTATACACCAGCGTTTGCACGACGGTGACTTGTGTAACCCAGTTGGGCAGAACTGATTACATAACTTAAACTTAGAGTGCGTTTGGCGCGTGTGCGCATCTTGGGAAAGTTCACTCGCGCCATTTTTGCGGTTGCATGAAAATTTAGTCTGTCATTGTGTCGGACAGCTAAACTTGACAAAATGTTTGAAGATTTATTTTTGCTTCAAAATGTGCAGAAATGGTTTATTTACTGTCTTTTTCACATGACTTGTCACCCGTGGGAAATTTTGTAAAAAAAGCGTGCACATGTTCTTTCGGTCGTATCTCCTCAACAAACAGCGTTCCTACACCTGATTGTCACACAAACCGTTGCAAATTCACAAGGTTACCATCTGCCCGGTTACCCTTTTTCTTAGCAGAGGTTCCTGATTTCTTGTGCACCCAGTCATTCCCAGTGGTTTCTGGCATTAAAACTCAGGAACAGGCCTCGGCACGTGCTCCCCTCACATGTTCCCCTCCCATCCCCAAGTCCTTTTGCACATGCCTTGTCCCCCGCATGACTGTCCCTTCCTTGGCATCACCTGAACAATGTGACTCGTTGTCTCCCACGCTTCTCCCATGCCTTCTTGTGCCCTCCCCCCTTTGGCATTGTCTGAACAATGTGACCCTGCCATCTCCCATGATGAGCTCATTGTTTCCCATGATGAGCTCATCGTTTCTGACAGTGAGCAAGGCTATTCATACCTTCCTCACATATTTCATATGACATATATATATCATTTGAATTGTAATAATTAGGAGAGTATGAATATGACAAAAATAAATATGATTATCAAATGTTTTTGTTCCCATGGTCCCTTAAGAATCCCAGAAGTCTGAGCCAGCTCACCAGATCACTTGTCTATGTGTGTCTCTCTCCCTCAGCAACCCCCGAATGATGTGACTTCACTCTCTTGCATCAAGCTTATTGTTTCCCATGCCAAGCTCATCGTCCCCGACAGTGAGCAAGGCCACTTATGCCTACCTGAAGTATTTTATATAACATATATATATCATTTGAATCGTAATAATTAGAAGAGTATGAATATGACCAAAAAATAATACGATTATCAAATGTTTTCATTCCTGTGGTCCCTTAAGAATTCTGGAAGTCTGAGCCAGCTCACCGGATCACTCATCCACGTGTGTCTCTCTCCCTTGGCAACCACCAAATGATGCAACCGCTCTCCTCGTTGTTTCCCACGCTGAGCTCATCGCCCCTGACAGCGAGCAAGGCTATTTGTGCCTTCTTCACACATTCTATATTACATATATATATTATTCAAATCGGATTGAGTAGTAGAATATGAATATAATAAAAATAATAATAGATTATTGAACATCTTCACCCCCATAATCCCTTGAGAATATCGGAAGTGGGAGCCAGCTCACCAGGTCAATTGTGCGCTCAGCAACCTCTGAGTGACGTGACGTCACTACACATCGAGCTCATTAATGAGCATGCCCATTTAGCCCTCACAATATTTTTATGCAATGTATATATATATCATTCTAAACCTATTACCTAGCAGAATACAAATATAACAAGAAAAAGTTCACTAAGATTTTCATCAGGGCATAGTACCTAAAAAGCTCGTTCTTGTCAACTTGCAACTGTAGATGATGTGAAGGATGGATGTACTATATGATGAGTACTTCATAAAGTGAATGTTAGGAAGTGAATGCACCGGAAGAAGGTGAGAAGTCTTGTTTTCTGCTCACTGGAGCCTTGCCTGAAGCACCTGCTAAGCTATCTCCAAGTACTTAATGTGAGTGGTCGTGCAGTCTAGCGGTGAGAATTTGACTCACCAATGTCATCCTTATTGTTGTTGTCACCATCTTTATCATCTTCATCTTCTCATCTTCATCTCCTTGGTCTTGTCGTTGTCTCTCTTGTCACTACCTTCTATGGCGTACCCTTTGTATGTATCAAAACAAATGTGTCATAAACACACCAGCCGGATGCTTTCTGGAGCCTCGTCTGGTGCTACTGTTGAACCATCTCCAAGTACTTAGCATGAATCATCTCAGAGTACAACAGAGAGCTTAACTTTCTGACCTTGACCTTCTCATTGTCGCCTGCCGGCCTTGTTATCCTTGTCCACTTCTTCATCCCTGTTGTTGTTGTCATCACATTGATGGTGATACTTGGCTCGTACCAGTTGATGTGGGAATTTGAATGGCATTTTTACAATGCGTTGTAGGTTAACCAGTTGGCAGTGTGGGACATTCGCTGAAGCTTGTAAGAGCTGAAGACTGTAATGTAGGAGTGAGCAAACTCTGTGCAATCGAGGATAGTGGCTGGGAGAGTTGGCCGCACTAACCTCTGTAACTGGGCAGCTGGCGGTCAACCTCCTATGGGAGGGTAGTGACATGTAAGTCTGGGCCATCACGCAAGGGGGAAGTGAGACACTGCACTATGCACTGGAGCCTGGCAACTTAAGTCACACCTTGAAAGAAGTGGTAATGGATGACCTATAAAAAAATGAGGGGCATAAGAGCAGAGAAGCTTTTTCTTCTCATCGAGTGTGCAGATAAGATGGTGTGCACAAGGGAGATGTGAGATCGATCGACTACTTGAGTGGTGAGATAAACAAGTGGTGGGATCACGCTTGTACAGCCCATTTGAAGAACAAACGTCCTATGCATGTGAGTCAGTAGTCTGGTAGCTATGGGATGCAACGGCATAAATTAAACAACGCACCAGAATGCCACATGAGCAAGAAATGACCACTCTGGTGACTGCGACGATGCGCTTGCTTTTGGTCACCAAAAGTGAAAGACTCTCCAGCTTGCAGCCGGTGACAGGATCTGATGATGTTGCCACAAGATTGAATGTTGTTATTGAGATCGAGGTGGAATTTAGGGGAGGTAGAAAGGAGGGGAGGCATCGAAAAGGAAATTGGGCCTTGCACAAAATAGCCTCAGAAAAATGGTCAAAGTTGAAGCCAGAGTGGGATGCTGCAACATGCACCAGCCAAGAACCCAGATACAGTGGGATGCTTGCAGCCTAGATGTTGGTGGTGCTGCTTTTGCATGAACCTTACATCATGGATATCCTTCGAGGCTTGCGAGAGTGTGTGACTACTTGAGCGAGCAGGGCAGGAGGAATCTTGAGGGATCAGATTCGTATAATGAATTGTGGAGAGATGGAGCAGGTGTTGATACAGTTGAAGATGATGACGTCCACATAGAAGAGGGCTGGATAGAGGTATAGGGCTGCCACCGGGCATGAGCGGGAAACGACTTGTGTATTGAGTAGAGAGGATTTAGGAAGAGTGGTGAGTAGTTACAAGGTAGAGAAGTGAATGAGTGGCATAGGTGAACTTTTTAAGTGAGGATACCATAAGTTGCACTGTTGTGGTGTGTCAATGCCGTTGTTGTTAGAAGGGACGGAACCAGAAAGGGAATCGATGACGGTAAGGCTTGGTTTGGGAGACAGGATGAGTCATATTGATGCTATAGCAAACATTTTGACCACGGAAGGATCATAGAAGGAGATGCGTGCACATACAAGCTACAGTGTTATGAATGTCCAACTTTTTTCTTTCCTCCTCTATCTCGTTTTGCTTGTACTTGTTGTACTCTGCTTACTTCACCCAGTCGAGTTGGCTGTCATGTACTATCCTTCCATTTCCCTGTATGACTCATGTTAACAGCTTGGCTTCTGATGACTCATTTCTGACTCACCTTACTTATGCACAGCCTCTCTTGATTCCATTATGTTCTCCATGATTCCATCTGACTCCCTTGATGCCAAGGCTTGATTGATGTGGCTGTTGTATATACTATTATTAGGATATGACTCCTTTGTACAGCCTTATCTAGTTAGGTATATAAGAGCACCCTAGGTAGCTTGTAACCCTAGACCTGTCTTAGTTACCTTCCTGCAACTCAGTCATCATATCCTCTCCTCTCTCCCAGTTCTAAGCTTAGAGGCACCCTTCCTTTGAAGGCCCCTCTTCCTCTACACTAGTGCACTCATCATTGCACTAAGTGAGTTGGCCTTGTGCTGATAGACTAAGGTCTACAACTCATCTACTAGCACTAACCAGACAGGGGTTAGTAGCTTGCTGTCAGCATGGGCCAGTTCCTTTAGCACTAAGGCAACGCTGTCGGGCTCACCTGAGTGACATACCTTTTGAGGTAGTACCAGGGACACCACCACAGTTGTCACCATCTGCCTCCATTATACATCTAGAACCTCCGCTTTTGGGGACGTCACTAGTCAACAAGAAGTTGTCTTGTTTGGGGTTATCATCTAGACAAGACTTCTTCTTGTCACCAGTTATCATCCCTATCACTGTCAGTTGTGCCCACATGCACCACACGGCTCAGGTTGAGCACAGAAGCCCACAGGAGCTTTACATAAGACAGGTCTGCACTATGGCACACTGCTGGCAGGCTTGAAGTATTACTTGACATCCTGGATGCATATCAAGTAATCCAGGTCCCCTACGTCAGTAATAGCCCAGGGGCACCATCTCTCGTTCCCCTAAGAAGCACTCCAGATCTCCTACAGCATATCACCCATTGACCAGAAGAACACAGCCCTATTGACGACGACGAACTCAGTGGAGCATATTGGAAGCAAGCAACACCAACCCTAGGGGCGGGTTATTATGCGATCCTTAGAGGAAATTCAGGAATCTACCACAAAGTGCTACGATCCGTCTCGGGATCGTTATCGCGATAGCGATCAAGCAAAGTTCTGGTGTTCAGTAGAAGGAGACAAGCTTAATGTATCAGCCATGTAGTCTTGTACTAGGACTGGATGTGGTCCTAAGCCAAGTGAAGTTGTGTCGTTGCTTAATTAGGCAGGAGACCGGGCTGGGAAGGTCCGGGACAGGTGGTGCACAGGCAAGTTGATTGATGTAGCTCAATCAGTAAGCTCCGAACGACTTGTGAATGAACACAAGTCAAGAGTGAATGTGTCAAAGAAGAAGAGGGCCTTGGATGTGCACACAGGAGGATAAGAGCAATGAGACGAAAACTGAGTTAACTCAGGCTTAGGGCCTAAGTTCAGTGCTAGCGCAAGTATAAATACAAGTATTCTACTGGATGACAAATCAGTCTTGCTAAGTGGTTGACAGAGCTGACTAACTGTGATCAGTAAGACTAAGTAATCAATCAAGTGGTCAAGTAAGCAATCAGTAATCAGACAAGGAGATCAGTAAGCGATGAATCAGCAAATGACAAAGAGTAAGTAAGTGAGCTGATGAATCTTAAGACAGCTAGTAAGTGTTCTGACAAACAGATGATGTTGAGCTGAGTAACAGTACAGTAAGCAGACCTTGTGAACAAGTGTGGTGACAAAGGAACAACCATCAGTACAGTAATAGAGTGACAAGAAGGAGAACGTAGCGGAAGGTTCTGGAAGTCACATGATGTGACATGTGATCAGTCATGTGAGTGATCACCTGATGCAGCACCTGACCAGTCATGTGACTGGTCACCTGACAAGACATGTGATCTGTCATGTGACAGATCATGTGAGGGTTCTGGAGAGGGCGCGAAAGGCAGTGAGTCCCAGGGAATTTGCTGGGAGGTATAGGTAGGGATACAGGAAGGGTCCTCTGGGGGACCAGGGCCAGAGCTTGTAACACAAAGCCTGAGTAGAATACATCCAAAGCAATGGAAGTTCTTTCTGGTACATTCTCAAACAAGTAGGGAACGAACTACAGACCCATAGGGGACAAAGGCTCGGACTTGGAAGGCAGAACCTCGGACATGAGGACTATAAACCCACACCCACACCCAATCCACAGGAGCAGACGTTGTCCTCATCTGCTCAACCCTACGAAGAATTTTTGTCAGGGGGATTACACCACATAGCAACCCTTCAGGGATCTAGCCCTCTCCAGGAAGACACCGCTCTACCAGTACCCACTATTACCTTTGCCATTGAGCAAGCAGCGATTGAAGGACAAGAAATCCCTATCGACATCGACCCAATAACTGCCAATATGTCAGACCCACAGGGACAACAGCAGAACACACAAACAGTCGGAAGGACTGTAACCTACTCCAATAGCTCCCTTGGAGGAGCTAATTTACCAATATTCGACAGCATAGTGTTGGGGAAGTTTGGTTTGTGCCTGAAACCACTTAGTGAAATAAAGGTAAAGATCTAATTCAATTGCTTAGCAAATTTAGGATTATGGTCTTCTATATCTGGAGATAGTGTCCCTAAATTTGCTAAGTGATTGGATAAGATCTTTACCTTCATTTCACTAAGTGGTTTCAGGCACAAACCAAACTTCCCCAACACTACAACAGCAAGTGATCCAAAGCCAAAAACTGGATGTGCCATTTCAAGGTCTACAGGATGGCCAATAAAAACAAAGAACAGATGGCCATACCTGAACAATGTGTAGGAGTAGCACTCTCCTATATCATGGGACCTAATGTCAATGCCTGGGTTGATGAACAACTCAAGGAACTAGAGGACAAGGTCCTCATCTATGGGATCAACCCCTCCAATGAACGCCTCTGGAGGGAATTTGAAACTAACTTTGACAATGCTTTCACCGACCTTGCTGAACAGCAGGACGCTTTCAAAAAACTCAGAAAGCTCCACATGGTGGGAGGAGACCTCAACTCCTACATCACAAGTTTCAACACCCTTGCAAAAATAGCAGGGTTCAGTGCCACGGAAAAGGGGACAATAGAGATGTTTAAAGATGGGCTAAACCAACAACTTAAGGAAACCATCATCAATAATTACACCACGAAGCCGGTCACTATGGAAGATTGGCAGAAGGAAGCTAGGGAATGCCAAGTCCACTGGCTCGAGACCCGCAACTCGAGAGGACATAAGCTCACCCCCACACAGCAACATTGGGCAGCAGCGCTCAACGTCAAGAAATATCCAAACCAGAGACAACCACAGACCAGCAACAGGGTTGTCCCCATGGATATGGATGCGGGAGAATTCATGGAACTCACCCCAGAAGAACAACAACAGCTACAAAAGAACAATGCTTGCTTCTACTGTAAAGCGGTAGAACATATTTCACAACACTGTCGCAAGAAACAAGCCCAGTGGGGAAGCTGGACCAGAGCAACCAGCTCAGGCTGAGGCCGGGGCCAACCCAATGGGAACAGAGGAGGCTGGACCGGAGCAACTGGCTTAGGCCGAGGCCAGGGCCCCTCTGAACAATGCGCCAGAACTGCAACAGTAGAGGAGGGAGAAGAGAGAGCCTCTTCAAAGCCCAGCAAAGAAGAATTCAAAGAGATGGTGATGGGATGGTCTGAGAATGATAGAATGGACTTTTTGGATTCAGTTTTGGATTTTACCGAGGGCCAAGACTGACTGCTGCAGTCAAGGCCCTGTGCCTGAGAACAATGTATATGACACAATACAGTAGTGTTCAAATGCCATTCAATTTCTACACTACCTCAGGCAAGGCAGAAGAACTCGCCCTCATCAACAGTGGGGCAACTGGAAACTTCATCAACTATCAAACTATTCTTAGATACAGGATCCCCACGGAAAGGCTTGACATCCCCATCCCAGTTAGAAATGTGGATGGAACAAGGAACCATTCAGGACACATTAACAGAAGCGTTGACCTCGTCATTCATAAAGGAAAACAAGTAAAACGAACCACCTTCTACATCACCAATCTGGGTCACGACAGGGTTATACTCGGATACCCATGGCTTGCTCAGTTCAACCCAGACATTAACTGGACAGATGCTAAGGTAGAAGGACCATGGGCCCTAGTCAGCTCCCTCAGAAATCAGTGTGATTATATCCACCATGTATGTGCTGTGGCCCAATCCTTAGCCCAAGAAGATGAAACTCTCATTATGCACCTAGGGAGGACGCCAAAAGGAATAAAACATGAACAGGCCAAGATCATGAAAGAAATGGGTGAATGGATCCAGAAAACCATGATTGCCCAGCAGATGGCCAAGAAGGCCCATGATAAAGAACACATCAACACAGAACAAACGATCCCCATGGAATATCAACGGCACAGAAAGGTTTTCTCAGAAGAAGAGGCAAAGCGGTTCCCACCAGTTTGACAATTTGACCACTGTATCATCCTATGTGCCAATGCACCAGAGACCATCAATTGCAAAGTCTACCCCCAGTCTAGAGAGGCAGCCAAAGCTCAAGACATATACATTGATGAAAACCTTGAGAAAGGTTTCATCTGCCCCTCGGACTCAAGCTATGGTTTCCCCTCATTCACAGTGCTCAAGAAGGATGGAACACATCGGTTTGTGGTCAACTATCAATTACTCAACAAACATATGGAACCAGACATTACTCCATTACCTCACATTTGGACAATTATTGAGAAAATGGCTAAAATGGAACTCTTTACCAAATTTGACGTCAGGGAAGGCTACCACAACATCCAAATCGTACCAGAGGACCGGTGGAAAACCACCTTCAAGACACTCAGAGGGTTATTCAAGTTCAACATTATGTCGTTTGGACTATGCAATGCACCAGCAACATTTTCATGGTTCATCGCATGGGTAGTAGCTCCCCTACACAAAAAGTACCCAAAGAATTTCACACACTACATGGATGATCTATTGGTAGCAACCCTGAAACAGGACTGGAGACTACACCGTCAAATTGTGCATGAACTACTGATACTACTGGAAGAATCTTCATTGTTCCTCAAACCATCAAAATGTGTGTTTGAACAAGAAGAAGTTGACTTCCTCTGCTATGATCCGTCTCGGGATTGTTATCGCGATAGTGATCAAGTAATGTTCTGGTATTCAAGAAGATCAGCAAGGGGAGCAGAGCTCTACCTATGTGTCAAGGAGCCTTGCAACAGGACTGAGAATGGTCCTGAGTCGAGTGGAGTTGCTAATTGCCTAATTAGGCAGGAGACCGGACCGAGAGGGCTGGGACGAGTGGTGCACAGTCAAGTTGATTGATATAGCTCAATCACTAAGCTCCGTATGACTTGTGAGTGAACACAAGTCCAAAGTAAATGGTTAGAGATGAGAAGGGCCTTGGATGCACACACAGGAGGTTCAGAGTAATGAGACGAAAACTGAGTTAACTCAGGCTTAGGGCCTAAGTTTAGTACTAGTGCAGGTATAAATACAAGTATACTACTGGCTGACAAATCAGTCTTGCTAAGTGGTTAACTAAGCTGACTAAGTGTGATCAGTAATATCAAGTCAGCAATCAAGTAATCAAAGTAATCAGACAAGGAGATCAGTAAGCGATGAATCAGTGAGTGATAAAGAGTATAGTAAGTGAGCTGATGAATCACAAGGCAATCAGTAAGTAATCTGACAAACAGATGACGTCAGGCTGATCAATAGTACAGTAATCAGATCATGAGAACAGAGATGATAACAAATGAACAGTCATCAGTACAGTAATGAGCAAGCAAGAAGGAGAACGTAGCAGAAGGTTCTGGAAATCACATGATGTGACATGTGATCAGTCATGTGAGTGATCACCTGATGCAGCACCTGACCAGTCATGTGACTGGTCACCTGGCTAGACATGTGATCTGTCATGTGACAGATCATGTGTGGATTCTGGAGATGGCGCAAAGGGCAGAGAGTCCCAGAGGTTTGGTTGGGAGGTACAGTCAAGGGCACAGGAAGGGCCCATGGGAGGACCAGGGCTAGAGCTTGTAATATCCTCAGAGTATGCCTAGGACATGGGCGAGTCACCATTGACCCCTCAAAGGTGGCCGGTATTCGTGACTGGCCAGAACAATTGTCTTCAGTAAAAGAAGTACACAGCACACTAGGAGTACTCGGGTTCCAATGTCCCTTTATTCCCAACTTTGCTACCATTGCCTGACCCCTCACCAACCTACTAAAGAAAGATACACCGTTTGTTTTCACTGATGAATGCCACGAAGCTGTCTGTACCCTCAAACGCATTGTCACCTTGTTGCCTGTCCTTGCTGCACCTGACCAAGATAGACAATTCATTCTTGAAGTTGATGCCTCCCAATATGCAACAGGTGCCATCCTCTACCAGGCTGATGCCAACCATAAGGATAGATGGAACTGCCCCATCTTACAGCCATGTGGCTACTACTCTCACACCTTCAGTGCGACAGAACAACACTACCCCATTTACGACAGGGAGTACTTGGCAATGGTCCAAGGCCTACAACACTGGGACTACCTCCTGAAAAACACAACAATACCAGTACTTATTCTTACGGACCACAAAAATTTGGAATACCACAGGGAATCCCACTGAATTAGCAACTGGATCAATGGTTACAACCAGGAAATGAACGAATACCATGTAAAAATCTGCTACAAACCTGGAAGTACCAATCGTGCGGACGCTCTCTCTTGACGTCCCGACTATGGCCCAGACACTTCCTTAGAAGAGGAAGTTATTTCACTGCCAACTGAATTTTTCGTGCCCCCAGGTGTACCAGTGGTAGAGGTTATCTGACCTCACCAGATTCACACCCTTCAGCTTGGCAACCCTCTTGGGCTGGAGAGCACTGTCCACTCCGTGGATCAGGCCAGCATTAGGGTTGTGGATGCGGAGGACAACGATCTGGTGACCGGTGACACTCCTTCTCACGACATGCTAACTGCTTCTGACCTGGAGACTATAGTCGTCCAGCAGCAATCTGTGGAACCTGACACACTGTCTAGGTGGTGACAAGCCCACCATCTTGAGGAACATTCGGGAGGTCTCTGGTGGAAAGGGACCACCCTGGTTGTTGTGGGAGATGACCACCTTAAGTGGGGGGTGACACAACTTTTTCACAATTCTACCACTGCTGGTCACCCTGGAATTACCAAAACCACTGACCTCATTAGCAAACACTACTGGTGGCCAGGCATGCGAGACTTCGCTACACAATACATCCAAGGATGTGCCGCTTGCCAGATGAACAAGGTCAACACTCACCTCTCACACCCTCAGATATCACCTCTCACACCTATCCTGAATGCCCTACCATTCCAAACTATTGCACTTGATTTTATTGTCAAACTACCCTCGTCTCAAGGCTTTGATAGCATCCTGACCATCACCAATCATGATTGCAGCAAAGCCTCACTTTTTATCCCCTGCAAAGAGGCCATTGACACCATTGGAACAGCAGCACTCTATGCAAAACATGTGTTTCCACACTACAGCATTCCCCAGAAAGTGATATCAGATAGAGACCCCCACTTCACGTTAGCATTCACCAAGGAACTTTGCCACCTCCTCAGGATTCGGCAAAACATTAGTACAGCATATCACCCTCAAACTGACGGACAGAGTGAATGGACCAATCAGAGTTTGGAACAATATCTCCGGTTCTACTGCAGATATCAACAAGATCAATGGGCTACTTGGCTGCCAATAGCACAATACACTCAGAACTCATGGCCATCTAGCACAACCAAGCACACACCCTATGACCTACTACTCGGATATACACCATTGGCCCATCAACCAACTAGGGCAGTACAACTTCCGAGCATTGCAGACCGGTTCACACAAATTAAGGAAGCAAGGATTGCCGCCCAAGAGGTGATGAGTAAAGTGCAAGACTGGCTCATCAAAGGACTGACAAAGTTCAAACTGTATCAAGAAGGGGATAAAGTCTGGTTAGAAGGAACAAACCTCAAAGTACCATACGAAATACAGAAACTGTCACCAAAGCGGTACAGACCCTTCAAGGTAGCTGCTAAGATTTCCGATGTTGTGTATCAGCTCAAACTTCCAGACACCTGGAAGATACATTCGATGTTCCACACCTCTCTCCTCACACCTTACAAAGAAACCAAAGTTCATGGAGAGAACTTTCTAGAGCCACCACCAGACATGATTGAAGGCGAAGAAGAATGGGAAGTTGAAAAGATCCTCGGAGAATGGACTTACAGACGAAAATGGCAATATCTCATCAGATGGAAGGGCTATTCGCCAGCACATGATTCTTGGGCATCTGATTCCGATATTCATGCTCCAGACCTCATAGCCGAATATCACACATCAAAGAAGGATCCATCAATGACCCCTAGCCAAAAGACCTCAAAGAAGAAGGGGGGTTCAAATGGAGCTCAAACTCAGGGTCAGAAAGTTATAAAAACCCTAGAAGTCGACGAAGGGACTCCAGCAGTAACTTCCCCCACTCCTCTTCATTCCTGTCTTACCCCATCATCCATGACCACCCCTTGCCTTTTTGTTGTCAACATTGATGCCATCCCCAACACACCGTCAGTACCACCACAGTCACCCATCTCAGTCTCAACCACTTCCCCAACATCACCGAACGGAGCTCATGTCAATCCAGACCCAAATGCAGAGAGCATTGAGCCTCTGGATAGCGGCAAGTATCAAGTTGCAAGCAATGCTGTTGACCCTGCTCACCGCTCCCCAGAACACATCGCCTTCATCTGGAAGATGTGCCATGCCACCAAGGCATACTACAAGGCCATCAGTGAGTACCCCAGAGCTCTTATGGGCGAGGCAGAGGCCTCCTGCCATGCCATTGGTTGGTGGAATTCCCCTTCTGACTACTGGGAGATGGAACCCAGTGAGAGGCAGGGTCCACTTTACCGACGCCTCCTCGCCACTGAGGACAACCTTGCCCCCTTCCTTGCCCCTGCACTACTGGTCGAGGAACTGTTCTACCTTCACCGTGAATGACTCAAGGCCATTGCTGCCTGACCTGAGTCCCCCACCATTCATGTCTGTAGCCTCCTTGAGCACATCGGAGGGCCAGCACTGGCGACAGTCGAAGAAGAGGAAGGCGCTGCACAAATCGCAGCAGCAGAAGAAGGACAAGCCTCTGGCAGAATGGCTGGAGATGATCAACTACCAGCAGTGGGCAATGCTGGAAGTATTTGAGGAGCCACTGAGGATGCCTCAGTGGGAGATCGACCCGCTGATGAGGCCAGGCTGCGGTTGAGGCTTCATGCCGAGGGTTGGAATGAGTATGACCCTGCTGACCCTCAGGCCTACCTGGTTATGTATGAAACTGGGCTGCACAAGATGTGGGTAGCGCATTGGACCAGGACCATCATCGATGACAATGAAACCTGGATCGAGGGCACGGAGGGATACAGAGGTAGGGTATACCATTGTCAGCTCAGGGCTCGCCCCTACCCTGCACCCAACTTCCAAAATAACCACAATTTTTGTGACGACCACCTCTCCATCCTCCATCCCACCCATGCAGGTTGCCACCTTGTTGACCGCACCCTCACACAGCTTGCCGACCCAGGGTTGGCAGCAGATGTATGAAGGCTTCGTATGACCACGAACACCCTTGTGACTCTACAGGCCAAACACGCTCACCTTTTTACGCACAAGCAGGTCCTCAAGCACCAACTCACCACCACTTCCAGGTACCTGGCTAATGCTCGAGCCCCCAGTTGCCTTGTCACCCAGGTTATCCAGTTTGTGCCCGAGGTGGAAGAAGCAGCCATTGCCTGCATCTGACCCTGCTCCCCCACCCCACTCCACACCCGAGTCTGTGCTCTCACCACACAGCCATCCCCATCCTCTGATGGGTCGTCTACTGCTGCTGCCACCCTCACCTCTAACCAGGCGCGTCATATCCTATCTCTCACTGCTAGCCAGGGCCCTTCAGACGGACAGTTTACCACTGCCCTGGGCACCCCTGACTTCTTTAGCCGACAATGCATCAAGTACTTGTCATGCCTGCAGTGCCTCGGGTTTTACCACGAGGGCCTTCCCGCGTGCAGTGGCAACAACCACTGTTGCTGGTGCACCGGTCGGGGACATTGGTCAGCCAATTGCACTTCACCCCACGATCTCTGCCAGGATTTCTGTCGGGTCCCGAGCAGCCACATTCATTATCAGGATGACTGCCCTTTAACAGATTTCATGTGAGCCTCCATGACAATGGAGCCCACTTATGACTACCGTGGGAGTACAGTTGACATTGACTGGAACCCCTTCTCTGACCACTCCAATTAAGGTTGGATTGTGTGGCAGCAATCCCTTAGGCCCTGTACAGCAATGGGATTCTGACTCGGGACTTGAACTCGAAACCCCAACACGTGACTGCGGGGTTTCCCGGGAGTAACAAGAGTGACAAGCATGATGTATGTGATATGACACAATATGAATAATACGAGTTTTTTTTCCGGTTATGTCATCATCTGTTTACTGCATTTGTAACTGTGTTTCCTCATATTTCAACACACAATAATTTTTTCTCACAAAAGACATATGGACTGCATTTAAAAGAGGTCAAGGGCACCATATACAATGTTTCATGATGATTAGTAAAGAAATGAGCAAGAAATTGATGCAAGTCACAACCAAAAATAAAATAAAATAACTCATATAACTCATATTGTGTCATATCACATACATCACGCTTGTCACTCTCGTTACTCCCGGAAAACCCCGCAGTCACGTGTTGGGGTTTCGAGTTCGAGTCCCGAGTCAGAATCCCGTTGCTGTACAGGGCCTTAGGGCGGGCGTACTGTTATGAACATCCAACTTTTTTCTTTCCTCCTCTATCTCGTTTTGCTTGTACTTGTTGTACTCCGCTTACTTCACCCAGTTGAGTTGGCTGTCACGTACTATCCTTCCATTTCCCTGTATGACTCATGTTAACAGCTTGGCTTCTGATGACTCATTTCTGACTCACCTTACTTACGCGCAGCCTCTCTTGACTCCATTATGTTCTCCATGATTCCATCTGACTCCCTTGATGCCAAGGCTTGATTGATGCAGCTGTTGTATGTACTATTATTAGGATATGACTCCTTCATACAGCCTCATCTAGTTAGGTATATAAGAGTGCCCTAGGTAGCTTGTAACCCTAGACCTGTCTT